>JABJWA020000047.1:0-64317 GCA_020352615.2 Yoshiicerus persimilis
AATTGCGAAATTGATAGGAGGGCTAAAATTGTAATTTTTGAGCTCTCAAAATGAAGATTTTAGACAAGTACCTATTTATGCAATAAGTGACCATAGATAAGCGACCATACTTATCCAAAGTGACAATTGGGTTATGATGGTCACGTTCTATATGATAAGTTGACATGCCATGCGCGCCAAAGTGACCATAGACACCATTGAAGATACATATTTTTCAACATTTCCACGCCATATATTATGTATTAAATGACGATAGATAAGCGACTACACTTATCCAACGTAACGTTATCGTCAAGTTGGTTACCACCGGACACTTGAAGTTGATAAGCTATGACCGTAATTGCGAAATTGATAGGAGGGCTAAAATTGTAATTTTTGAGCTCTCAAAATGAAGATTTTAGACAAGTACCTATTTATGCAATAAGTGACCATAGATAAGCGACCATACTTATCCAAAGTGACAATTGGGTTATGATGGTCACGTTCTATATGATAAGTTGACATGCCATGCGCGCCAAAGTGACCATAGACACCATTGAAGATACATATTTTTCAACATTTCCACGCCATATATTATGTATTAAATGACGATAGATAAGCGACTACACTTATCCAACGTAACGTTATCGTCAAGTTGGTTACCACCGGACACTTGAAGTTGATAAGCTATGACCGTAATTGCGAAATTGATAGGAGGGCTAAAATTGTAATTTTTGAGCTCTCCAAATGAAGATTTTAGACAAGTACCTATTTATGCAATAAGTGACCATAGATAAGCGACCATACTTATCCAAAGTGACAATTGGGTTATGATGGTCACGTTCTATATGATAAGTTGACATGCCATGCGCGCCAAAGTGACCATAGACACCATTGAAGATACATATTTTTCAACATTTCCACGCCATATATTATGTATTAAATGACGATAGATAAGCGACTACACTTATCCAACGTAACGTTATCGTCAAGTTGGTTACCACCGGACACTTGAAGTTGATAAGCTATGACCGTAATTGCGAAATTGATAGGAGGGCTAAAATTGTAATTTTTGAGCTCTCAAAATGAAGATTTTAGACAAGTACCTATTTATGCAATAAGTGACCATAGATAAGCGACCATACTTATCCAAAGTGACAATTGGGTTATGATGGTCACGTTCTATATGATAAGTTGACATGCCATGCGCGCCAAAGTGACCATAGACACCATTGAAGATACATATTTTTCAACATTTCCACGCCATATATTATGTATTAAATGACGATAGATAAGCGACTACACTTATCCAACGTAACGTTATCGTCAAGTTGGTTACCACCGGACACTTGAAGTTGATAAGCTATGACCGTAATTGCGAAATTGATAGGAGGGCTAAAATTGTAATTTTTGAGCTCTCAAAATGAAGATTTTAGACAAGTACCTATTTATGCAATAAGTGACCATAGATAAGCGACCATACTTATCCAAAGTGACAATTGGGTTATGATGGTCACGTTCTATATGATAAGTTGACATGCCATGCGCGCCAAAGTGACCATAGACACCATTGAAGATACATATTTTTCAACATTTCCACGCCATATATTATGTATTAAATGACGATAGATAAGCGACTACACTTATCCAACGTAACGTTATCGTCAAGTTGGTTACCACCGGACACTTGAAGTTGATAAGCTATGACCGTAATTGCGAAATTGATAGGAGGGCTAAAATTGTAATTTTTGAGCTCTCAAAATGAAGATTTTAGACAAGTACCTATTTATGCAATAAGTGACCATAGATAAGCGACCATACTTATCCAAAGTGACAATTGGGTTATGATGGTCACGTTCTATATGATAAGTTGACATGCCATGCGCGCCAAAGTGACCATAGACACCATTGAAGATACATATTTTTCAACATTTCCACGCCATATATTATGTATTAAATGACGATAGATAAGCGACTACACTTATCCAACGTAACGTTATCGTCAAGTTGGTTACCACCGGACACTTGAAGTTGATAAGCTATGACCGTAATTGCGAAATTGATAGGAGGGCTAAAATTGTAATTTTTGAGCTCTCAAAATGAAGATTTTAGACAAGTACCTATTTATGCAATAAGTGACCATAGATAAGCGACCATACTTATCCAAAGTGACAATTGGGTTATGATGGTCACGTTCTATATGATAAGTTGACATGCCATGCGCGCCAAAGTGACCATAGACACCATTGAAGATACATATTTTTCAACATTTCCACGCCATATATTATGTATTAAATGACGATAGATAAGCGACTACACTTATCCAACGTAACGTTATCGTCAAGTTGGTTACCACCGGACACTTGAAGTTGATAAGCTATGACCGTAATTGCGAAATTGATAGGAGGGCTAAAATTGTAATTTTTGAGCTCTCAAAATGAAGATTTTAGACAAGTACCTATTTATGCAATAAGTGACCATAGATAAGCGACCATACTTATCCAAAGTGACAATTGGGTTATGATGGTCACGTTCTATATGATAAGTTGACATGCCATGCGCGCCAAAGTGACCATAGACACCATTGAAGATACATATTTTTCAACATTTCCACGCCATATATTATGTATTAAATGACGATAGATAAGCGACTACACTTATCCAACGTAACGTTATCGTCAAGTTGGTTACCACCGGACACTTGAAGTTGATAAGCTATGACCGTAATTGCGAAATTGATAGGAGGGCTAAAATTGTAATTTTTGAGCTCTCAAAATGAAGATTTTAGACAAGTACCTATTTATGCAATAAGTGACCATAGATAAGCGACCATACTTATCCAAAGTGACAATTGGGTTATGATGGTCACGTTCTATATGATAAGTTGACATGCCATGCGCGCCAAAGTGACCATAGACACCATTGAAGATACATATTTTTCAACATTTCCACGCCATATATTATGTATTAAATGACGATAGATAAGCGACTACACTTATCCAACGTAACGTTATCGTCAAGTTGGTTACCACCGGACACTTGAAGTTGATAAGCTATGACCGTAATTGCGAAATTGATAGGAGGGCTAAAATTGTAATTTTTGAGCTCTCAAAATGAAGATTTTAGACAAGTACCTATTTATGCAATAAGTGACCATAGATAAGCGACCATACTTATCCAAAGTGACAATTGGGTTATGATGGTCACGTTCTATATGATAAGTTGACATGCCATGCGCGCCAAAGTGACCATAGACACCATTGAAGATACATATTTTTCAACATTTCCACGCCATATATTATGTATTAAATGACGATAGATAAGCGACTACACTTATCCAACGTAACGTTATCGTCAAGTTGGTTACCACCGGACACTTGAAGTTGATAAGCTATGACCGTAATTGCGAAATTGATAGGAGGGCTAAAATTGTAATTTTTGAGCTCTCAAAATGAAGATTTTAGACAAGTACCTATTTATGCAATAAGTGACCATAGATAAGCGACCATACTTATCCAAAGTGACAATTGGGTTATGATGGTCACGTTCTATATGATAAGTTGACATGCCATGCGCGCCAAAGTGACCATAGACACCATTGAAGATACATATTTTTCAACATTTCCACGCCATATATTATGTATTAAATGACGATAGATAAGCGACTACACTTATCCAACGTAACGTTATCGTCAAGTTGGTTACCACCGGACACTTGAAGTTGATAAGCTATGACCGTAATTGCGAAATTGATAGGAGGGCTAAAATTGTAATTTTTGAGCTCTCAAAATGAAGATTTTAGACAAGTACCTATTTATGCAATAAGTGACCATAGATAAGCGACCATACTTATCCAAAGTGACAATTGGGTTATGATGGTCACGTTCTATATGATAAGTTGACATGCCATGCGCGCCAAAGTGACCATAGACACCATTGAAGATACATATTTTTCAACATTTCCACGCCATATATTATGTATTAAATGACGATAGATAAGCGACTACACTTATCCAACGTAACGTTATCGTCAAGTTGGTTACCACCGGACACTTGAAGTTGATAAGCTATGACCGTAATTGCGAAATTGATAGGAGGGCTAAAATTGTAATTTTTGAGCTCTCAAAATGAAGATTTTAGACAAGTACCTATTTATGCAATAAGTGACCATAGATAAGCGACCATACTTATCCAAAGTGACAATTGGGTTATGATGGTCACGTTCTATATGATAAGTTGACATGCCATGCGCGCCAAAGTGACCATAGACACCATTGAAGATACATATTTTTCAACATTTCCACGCCATATATTATGTATTAAATGACGATAGATAAGCGACTACACTTATCCAACGTAACGTTATCGTCAAGTTGGTTACCACCGGACACTTGAAGTTGATAAGCTATGACCGTAATTGCGAAATTGATAGGAGGGCTAAAATTGTAATTTTTGAGCTCTCAAAATGAAGATTTTAGACAAGTACCTATTTATGCAATAAGTGACCATAGATAAGCGACCATACTTATCCAAAGTGACAATTGGGTTATGATGGTCACGTTCTATATGATAAGTTGACATGCCATGCGCGCCAAAGTGACCATAGACACCATTGAAGATACATATTTTTCAACATTTCCACGCCATATATTATGTATTAAATGACGATAGATAAGCGACTACACTTATCCAACGTAACGTTATCGTCAAGTTGGTTACCACCGGACACTTGAAGTTGATAAGCTATGACCGTAATTGCGAAATTGATAGGAGGGCTAAAATTGTAATTTTTGAGCTCTCAAAATGAAGATTTTAGACAAGTACCTATTTATGCAATAAGTGACCATAGATAAGCGACCATACTTATCCAAAGTGACAATTGGGTTATGATGGTCACGTTCTATATGATAAGTTGACATGCCATGCGCGCCAAAGTGACCATAGACACCATTGAAGATACATATTTTTCAACATTTCCACGCCATATATTATGTATTAAATGACGATAGATAAGCGACTACACTTATCCAACGTAACGTTATCGTCAAGTTGGTTACCACCGGACACTTGAAGTTGATAAGCTATGACCGTAATTGCGAAATTGATAGGAGGGCTAAAATTGTAATTTTTGAGCTCTCAAAATGAAGATTTTAGACAAGTACCTATTTATGCAATAAGTGACCATAGATAAGCGACCATACTTATCCAAAGTGACAATTGGGTTATGATGGTCACGTTCTATATGATAAGTTGACATGCCATGCGCGCCATGACCATAGACACCATTGAAGATACATATTTTTCAACATTTCCACGCCATATATTATGTATTAAATGACGATAGATAAGCGACTACACTTATCCAACGTAACGTTATCGTCAAGTTGGTTACCACCGGACACTTGAAGTTGATAAGCTATGACCGTAATTGCGAAATTGATAGGAGGGCTAAAATTGTAATTTTTGAGCTCTCAAAATGAAGATTTTAGACAAGTACCTATTTATGCAATAAGTGACCATAGATAAGCGACCATACTTATCCAAAGTGACAATTGGGTTATGATGGTCACGTTCTATATGATAAGTTGACATGCCATGCGCGCCAAAGTGACCATAGACACCATTGAAGATACATATTTTTCAACATTTCCACGCCATATATTATGTATTAAATGACGATAGATAAGCGACTACACTTATCCAACGTAACGTTATCGTCAAGTTGGTTACCACCGGACACTTGAAGTTGATAAGCTATGACCGTAATTGCGAAATTGATAGGAGGGCTAAAATTGTAATTTTTGAGCTCTCAAAATGAAGATTTTAGACAAGTACCTATTTATGCAATAAGTGACCATAGATAAGCGACCATACTTATCCAAAGTGACAATTGGGTTATGATGGTCACGTTCTATATGATAAGTTGACATGCCATGCGCGCCAAAGTGACCATAGACACCATTGAAGATACATATTTTTCAACATTTCCACGCCATATATTATGTATTAAATGACGATAGATAAGCGACTACACTTATCCAACGTAACGTTATCGTCAAGTTGGTTACCACCGGACACTTGAAGTTGATAAGCTATGACCGTAATTGCGAAATTGATAGGAGGGCTAAAATTGTAATTTTTGAGCTCTCAAAATGAAGATTTTAGACAAGTACCTATTTATGCAATAAGTGACCATAGATAAGCGACCATACTTATCCAAAGTGACAATTGGGTTATGATGGTCACGTTCTATATGATAAGTTGACATGCCATGCGCGCCAAAGTGACCATAGACACCATTGAAGATACATATTTTTCAACATTTCCACGCCATATATTATGTATTAAATGACGATAGATAAGCGACTACACTTATCCAACGTAACGTTATCGTCAAGTTGGTTACCACCGGACACTTGAAGTTGATAAGCTATGACCGTAATTGCGAAATTGATAGGAGGGCTAAAATTGTAATTTTTGAGCTCTCAAAATGAAGATTTTAGACAAGTACCTATTTATGCAATAAGTGACCATAGATAAGCGACCATACTTATCCAAAGTGACAATTGGGTTATGATGGTCACGTTCTATATGATAAGTTGACATGCCATGCGCGCCAAAGTGACCATAGACACCATTGAAGATACATATTTTTCAACATTTCCACGCCATATATTATGTATTAAATGACGATAGATAAGCGACTACACTTATCCAACGTAACGTTATCGTCAAGTTGGTTACCACCGGACACTTGAAGTTGATAAGCTATGACCGTAATTGCGAAATTGATAGGAGGGCTAAAATTGTAATTTTTGAGCTCTCAAAATGAAGATTTTAGACAAGTACCTATTTATGCAATAAGTGACCATAGATAAGCGACCATACTTATCCAAAGTGACAATTGGGTTATGATGGTCACGTTCTATATGATAAGTTGACATGCCATGCGCGCCAAAGTGACCATAGACACCATTGAAGATACATATTTTTCAACATTTCCACGCCATATATTATGTATTAAATGACGATAGATAAGCGACTACACTTATCCAACGTAACGTTATCGTCAAGTTGGTTACCACCGGACACTTGAAGTTGATAAGCTATGACCGTAATTGCGAAATTGATAGGAGGGCTAAAATTGTAATTTTTGAGCTCTCAAAATGAAGATTTTAGACAAGTACCTATTTATGCAATAAGTGACCATAGATAAGCGACCATACTTATCCAAAGTGACAATTGGGTTATGATGGTCACGTTCTATATGATAAGTTGACATGCCATGCGCGCCAAAGTGACCATAGACACCATTGAAGATACATATTTTTCAACATTTCCACGCCATATATTATGTATTAAATGACGATAGATAAGCGACTACACTTATCCAACGTAACGTTATCGTCAAGTTGGTTACCACCGGACACTTGAAGTTGATAAGCTATGACCGTAATTGCGAAATTGATAGGAGGGCTAAAATTGTAATTTTTGAGCTCTCAAAATGAAGATTTTAGACAAGTACCTATTTATGCAATAAGTGACCATAGATAAGCGACCATACTTATCCAAAGTGACAATTGGGTTATGATGGTCACGTTCTATATGATAAGTTGACATGCCATGCGCGCCAAAGTGACCATAGACACCATTGAAGATACATATTTTTCAACATTTCCACGCCATATATTATGTATTAAATGACGATAGATAAGCGACTACACTTATCCAACGTAACGTTATCGTCAAGTTGGTTACCACCGGACACTTGAAGTTGATAAGCTATGACCGTAATTGCGAAATTGATAGGAGGGCTAAAATTGTAATTTTTGAGCTCTCAAAATGAAGATTTTAGACAAGTACCTATTTATGCAATAAGTGACCATAGATAAGCGACCATACTTATCCAAAGTGACAATTGGGTTATGATGGTCACGTTCTATATGATAAGTTGACATGCCATGCGCGCCAAAGTGACCATAGACACCATTGAAGATACATATTTTTCAACATTTCCACGCCATATATTATGTATTAAATGACGATAGATAAGCGACTACACTTATCCAACGTAACGTTATCGTCAAGTTGGTTACCACCGGACACTTGAAGTTGATAAGCTATGACCGTAATTGCGAAATTGATAGGAGGGCTAAAATTGTAATTTTTGAGCTCTCAAAATGAAGATTTTAGACAAGTACCTATTTATGCAATAAGTGACCATAGATAAGCGACCATACTTATCCAAAGTGACAATTGGGTTATGATGGTCACGTTCTATATGATAAGTTGACATGCCATGCGCGCCAAAGTGACCATAGACACCATTGAAGATACATATTTTTCAACATTTCCACGCCATATATTATGTATTAAATGACGATAGATAAGCGACTACACTTATCCAACGTAACGTTATCGTCAAGTTGGTTACCACCGGACACTTGAAGTTGATAAGCTATGACCGTAATTGCGAAATTGATAGGAGGGCTAAAATTGTAATTTTTGAGCTCTCAAAATGAAGATTTTAGACAAGTACCTATTTATGCAATAAGTGACCATAGATAAGCGACCATACTTATCCAAAGTGACAATTGGGTTATGATGGTCACGTTCTATATGATAAGTTGACATGCCATGCGCGCCAAAGTGACCATAGACACCATTGAAGATACATATTTTTCAACATTTCCACGCCATATATTATGTATTAAATGACGATAGATAAGCGACTACACTTATCCAACGTAACGTTATCGTCAAGTTGGTTACCACCGGACACTTGAAGTTGATAAGCTATGACCGTAATTGCGAAATTGATAGGAGGGCTAAAATTGTAATTTTTGAGCTCTCAAAATGAAGATTTTAGACAAGTACCTATTTATGCAATAAGTGACCATAGATAAGCGACCATACTTATCCAAAGTGACAATTGGGTTATGATGGTCACGTTCTATATGATAAGTTGACATGCCATGCGCGCCAAAGTGACCATAGACACCATTGAAGATACATATTTTTCAACATTTCCACGCCATATATTATGTATTAAATGACGATAGATAAGCGACTACACTTATCCAACGTAACGTTATCGTCAAGTTGGTTACCACCGGACACTTGAAGTTGATAAGCTATGACCGTAATTGCGAAATTGATAGGAGGGCTAAAATTGTAATTTTTGAGCTCTCAAAATGAAGATTTTAGACAAGTACCTATTTATGCAATAAGTGACCATAGATAAGCGACCATACTTATCCAAAGTGACAATTGGGTTATGATGGTCACGTTCTATATGATAAGTTGACATGCCATGCGCGCCAAAGTGACCATAGACACCATTGAAGATACATATTTTTCAACATTTCCACGCCATATATTATGTATTAAATGACGATAGATAAGCGACTACACTTATCCAACGTAACGTTATCGTCAAGTTGGTTACCACCGGACACTTGAAGTTGATAAGCTATGACCGTAATTGCGAAATTGATAGGAGGGCTAAAATTGTAATTTTTGAGCTCTCAAAATGAAGATTTTAGACAAGTACCTATTTATGCAATAAGTGACCATAGATAAGCGACCATACTTATCCAAAGTGACAATTGGGTTATGATGGTCACGTTCTATATGATAAGTTGACATGCCATGCGCGCCAAAGTGACCATAGACACCATTGAAGATACATATTTTTCAACATTTCCACGCCATATATTATGTATTAAATGACGATAGATAAGCGACTACACTTATCCAACGTAACGTTATCGTCAAGTTGGTTACCACCGGACACTTGAAGTTGATAAGCTATGACCGTAATTGCGAAATTGATAGGAGGGCTAAAATTGTAATTTTTGAGCTCTCCAAATGAAGATTTTAGACAAGTACCTATTTATGCAATAAGTGACCATAGATAAGCGACCATACTTATCCAAAGTGACAATTGGGTTATGATGGTCACGTTCTATATGATAAGTTGACATGCCATGCGCGCCAAAGTGACCATAGACACCATTGAAGATACATATTTTTCAACATTTCCACGCCATATATTATGTATTAAATGACGATAGATAAGCGACTACACTTATCCAACGTAACGTTATCGTCAAGTTGGTTACCACCGGACACTTGAAGTTGATAAGCTATGACCGTAATTGCGAAATTGATAGGAGGGCTAAAATTGTAATTTTTGAGCTCTCAAAATGAAGATTTTAGACAAGTACCTATTTATGCAATAAGTGACCATAGATAAGCGACCATACTTATCCAAAGTGACAATTGGGTTATGATGGTCACGTTCTATATGATAAGTTGACATGCCATGCGCGCCAAAGTGACCATAGACACCATTGAAGATACATATTTTTCAACATTTCCACGCCATATATTATGTATTAAATGACGATAGATAAGCGACTACACTTATCCAACGTAACGTTATCGTCAAGTTGGTTACCACCGGACACTTGAAGTTGATAAGCTATGACCGTAATTGCGAAATTGATAGGAGGGCTAAAATTGTAATTTTTGAGCTCTCAAAATGAAGATTTTAGACAAGTACCTATTTATGCAATAAGTGACCATAGATAAGCGACCATACTTATCCAAAGTGACAATTGGGTTATGATGGTCACGTTCTATATGATAAGTTGACATGCCATGCGCGCCAAAGTGACCATAGACACCATTGAAGATACATATTTTTCAACATTTCCACGCCATATATTATGTATTAAATGACGATAGATAAGCGACTACACTTATCCAACGTAACGTTATCGTCAAGTTGGTTACCACCGGACACTTGAAGTTGATAAGCTATGACCGTAATTGCGAAATTGATAGGAGGGCTAAAATTGTAATTTTTGAGCTCTCAAAATGAAGATTTTAGACAAGTACCTATTTATGCAATAAGTGACCATAGATAAGCGACCATACTTATCCAAAGTGACAATTGGGTTATGATGGTCACGTTCTATATGATAAGTTGACATGCCATGCGCGCCAAAGTGACCATAGACACCATTGAAGATACATATTTTTCAACATTTCCACGCCATATATTATGTATTAAATGACGATAGATAAGCGACTACACTTATCCAACGTAACGTTATCGTCAAGTTGGTTACCACCGGACACTTGAAGTTGATAAGCTATGACCGTAATTGCGAAATTGATAGGAGGGCTAAAATTGTAATTTTTGAGCTCTCAAAATGAAGATTTTAGACAAGTACCTATTTATGCAATAAGTGACCATAGATAAGCGACCATACTTATCCAAAGTGACAATTGGGTTATGATGGTCACGTTCTATATGATAAGTTGACATGCCATGCGCGCCAAAGTGACCATAGACACCATTGAAGATACATATTTTTCAACATTTCCACGCCATATATTATGTATTAAATGACGATAGATAAGCGACTACACTTATCCAACGTAACGTTATCGTCAAGTTGGTTACCACCGGACACTTGAAGTTGATAAGCTATGACCGTAATTGCGAAATTGATAGGAGGGCTAAAATTGTAATTTTTGAGCTCTCAAAATGAAGATTTTAGACAAGTACCTATTTATGCAATAAGTGACCATAGATAAGCGACCATACTTATCCAAAGTGACAATTGGGTTATGATGGTCACGTTCTATATGATAAGTTGACATGCCATGCGCGCCAAAGTGACCATAGACACCATTGAAGATACATATTTTTCAACATTTCCACGCCATATATTATGTATTAAATGACGATAGATAAGCGACTACACTTATCCAACGTAACGTTATCGTCAAGTTGGTTACCACCGGACACTTGAAGTTGATAAGCTATGACCGTAATTGCGAAATTGATAGGAGGGCTAAAATTGTAATTTTTGAGCTCTCAAAATGAAGATTTTAGACAAGTACCTATTTATGCAATAAGTGACCATAGATAAGCGACCATACTTATCCAAAGTGACAATTGGGTTATGATGGTCACGTTCTATATGATAAGTTGACATGCCATGCGCGCCAAAGTGACCATAGACACCATTGAAGATACATATTTTTCAACATTTCCACGCCATATATTATGTATTAAATGACGATAGATAAGCGACTACACTTATCCAACGTAACGTTATCGTCAAGTTGGTTACCACCGGACACTTGAAGTTGATAAGCTATGACCGTAATTGCGAAATTGATAGGAGGGCTAAAATTGTAATTTTTGAGCTCTCAAAATGAAGATTTTAGACAAGTACCTATTTATGCAATAAGTGACCATAGATAAGCGACCATACTTATCCAAAGTGACAATTGGGTTATGATGGTCACGTTCTATATGATAAGTTGACATGCCATGCGCGCCAAAGTGACCATAGACACCATTGAAGATACATATTTTTCAACATTTCCACGCCATATATTATGTATTAAATGACGATAGATAAGCGACTACACTTATCCAACGTAACGTTATCGTCAAGTTGGTTACCACCGGACACTTGAAGTTGATAAGCTATGACCGTAATTGCGAAATTGATAGGAGGGCTAAAATTGTAATTTTTGAGCTCTCAAAATGAAGATTTTAGACAAGTACCTATTTATGCAATAAGTGACCATAGATAAGCGACCATACTTATCCAAAGTGACAATTGGGTTATGATGGTCACGTTCTATATGATAAGTTGACATGCCATGCGCGCCAAAGTGACCATAGACACCATTGAAGATACATATTTTTCAACATTTCCACGCCATATATTATGTATTAAATGACGATAGATAAGCGACTACACTTATCCAACGTAACGTTATCGTCAAGTTGGTTACCACCGGACACTTGAAGTTGATAAGCTATGACCGTAATTGCGAAATTGATAGGAGGGCTAAAATTGTAATTTTTGAGCTCTCAAAATGAAGATTTTAGACAAGTACCTATTTATGCAATAAGTGACCATAGATAAGCGACCATACTTATCCAAAGTGACAATTGGGTTATGATGGTCACGTTCTATATGATAAGTTGACATGCCATGCGCGCCCAAGTGACCATAGACACCATTGAAGATACATATTTTTCAACATTTCCACGCCATATATTATGTATTAAATGACGATAGATAAGCGACTACACTTATCCAACGTAACGTTATCGTCAAGTTGGTTACCACCGGACACTTGAAGTTGATAAGCTATGACCGTAATTGCGAAATTGATAGGAGGGCTAAAATTGTAATTTTTGAGCTCTCAAAATGAAGATTTTAGACAAGTATCTATTTATGCAATAAGTGACCATAGATAAGCGACCATACTTATCCAAAGTGACAATTGGGTTATGATGGTCACGTTCTATATGATAAGTTGACATGCCATGCGCGCCAAAGTGACCATAGACACCATTGAAGATACATATTTTTCAACATTTCCACGCCATATATTATGTATTAAATGACGATAGATAAGCGACTACACTTATCCAACGTAACGTTATCGTCAAGTTGGTTACCACCGGACACTTGAAGTTGATAAGCTATGACCGTAATTGCGAAATTGATAGGAGGGCTAAAATTGTAATTTTTGAGCTCTCAAAATGAAGATTTTAGACAAGTACCTATTTATGCAATAAGTGACCATAGATAAGCGACCATACTTATCCAAAGTGACAATTGGGTTATGATGGTCACGTTCTATATGATAAGTTGACATGCCATGCGCGCCAAAGTGACCATAGACACCATTGAAGATACATATTTTTCAACATTTCCACGCCATATATTATGTATTAAATGACGATAGATAAGCGACTACACTTATCCAACGTAACGTTATCGTCAAGTTGGTTACCACCGGACACTTGAAGTTGATAAGCTATGACCGTAATTGCGAAATTGATAGGAGGGCTAAAATTGTA
Organism: Yoshiicerus persimilis; assembly: GCA_020352615.2. NCBI lineage: Eukaryota > Metazoa > Arthropoda > Collembola > Entomobryomorpha > Tomoceridae > Yoshiicerus > Yoshiicerus persimilis. Next base: position 13,889 of record JABJWA020000047.1, read on the forward strand.
ATTTTTGAGCTCTCAAAATGAAGATTTTAGACAAGTACCTATTTATGCAATAAGTGACCATAGATAAGCGACCATACTTATCCAAAGTGACAATTGGGTTATGATGGTCACGTTCTATATGATAAGTTGACATGCCATGCGCGCCAAAGTGACCATAGACACCATTGAAGATACATATTTTTCAACATTTCCACGCCATATATTATGTATTAAATGACGATAGATAAGCGACTACACTTATCCAACGTAACGTTATCGTCAAGTTGGTTACCACCGGACACTTGAAGTTGATAAGCTATGACCGTAATTGCGAAATTGATAGGAGGGCTAAAATTGTAATTTTTGAGCTCTCAAAATGAAGATTTTAGACAAGTACCTATTTATGCAATAAGTGACCATAGATAAGCGACCATACTTATCCAAAGTGACAATTGGGTTATGATGGTCACGTTCTATATGATAAGTTGACATGCCATGCGCGCCAAAGTGACCATAGACACCATTGAAGATACATATTTTTCAACATTTCCACGCCATATATTATGTATTAAATGACGATAGATAAGCGACTACACTTATCCAACGTAACGTTATCGTCAAGTTGGTTACCACCGGACACTTGAAGTTGATAAGCTATGACCGTAATTGCGAAATTGATAGGAGGGCTAAAATTGTAATTTTTGAGCTCTCAAAATGAAGATTTTAGACAAGTACCTATTTATGCAATAAGTGACCATAGATAAGCGACCATACTTATCCAAAGTGACAATTGGGTTATGATGGTCACGTTCTATATGATAAGTTGACATGCCATGCGCGCCAAAGTGACCATAGACACCATTGAAGATACATATTTTTCAACATTTCCACGCCATATATTATGTATTAAATGACGATAGATAAGCGACTACACTTATCCAACGTAACGTTATCGTCAAGTTGGTTACCACCGGACACTTGAAGTTGATAAGCTATGACCGTAATTGCGAAATTGATAGGAGGGCTAAAATTGTAATTTTTGAGCTCTCAAAATGAAGATTTTAGACAAGTACCTATTTATGCAATAAGTGACCATAGATAAGCGACCATACTTATCCAAAGTGACAATTGGGTTATGATGGTCACGTTCTATATGATAAGTTGACATGCCATGCGCGCCAAAGTGACCATAGACACCATTGAAGATACATATTTTTCAACATTTCCACGCCATATATTATGTATTAAATGACGATAGATAAGCGACTACACTTATCCAACGTAACGTTATCGTCAAGTTGGTTACCACCGGACACTTGAAGTTGATAAGCTATGACCGTAATTGCGAAATTGATAGGAGGGCTAAAATTGTAATTTTTGAGCTCTCAAAATGAAGATTTTAGACAAGTACCTATTTATGCAATAAGTGACCATAGATAAGCGACCATACTTATCCAAAGTGACAATTGGGTTATGATGGTCACGTTCTATATGATAAGTTGACATGCCATGCGCGCCAAAGTGACCATAGACACCATTGAAGATACATATTTTTCAACATTTCCACGCCATATATTATGTATTAAATGACGATAGATAAGCGACTACACTTATCCAACGTAACGTTATCGTCAAGTTGGTTACCACCGGACACTTGAAGTTGATAAGCTATGACCGTAATTGCGAAATTGATAGGAGGGCTAAAATTGTAATTTTTGAGCTCTCAAAATGAAGATTTTAGACAAGTACCTATTTATGCAATAAGTGACCATAGATAAGCGACCATACTTATCCAAAGTGACAATTGGGTTATGATGGTCACGTTCTATATGATAAGTTGACATGCCATGCGCGCCAAAGTGACCATAGACACCATTGAAGATACATATTTTTCAACATTTCCACGCCATATATTATGTATTAAATGACGATAGATAAGCGACTACACTTATCCAACGTAACGTTATCGTCAAGTTGGTTACCACCGGACACTTGAAGTTGATAAGCTATGACCGTAATTGCGAAATTGATAGGAGGGCTAAAATTGTAATTTTTGAGCTCTCAAAATGAAGATTTTAGACAAGTACCTATTTATGCAATAAGTGACCATAGATAAGCGACCATACTTATCCAAAGTGACAATTGGGTTATGATGGTCACGTTCTATATGATAAGTTGACATGCCATGCGCGCCAAAGTGACCATAGACACCATCGAAGATACATATTTTTCAACATTTCCACGCCATATATTATGTATTAAATGACGATAGATAAGCGACTACACTTATCCAACGTAACGTTATCGTCAAGTTGGTTACCACCGGACACTTGAAGTTGATAAGCTATGACCGTAATTGCGAAATTGATAGGAGGGCTAAAATTGTAATTTTTGAGCTCTCAAAATGAAGATTTTAGACAAGTATCTATTTATGCAATAAGTGACCATAGATAAGCGACCATACTTATCCAAAGTGACAATTGGGTTATGATGGTCACGTTCTATATGATAAGTTGACATGCCATGCGCGCCAAAGTGACCATAGACACCATTGAAGATACATATTTTTCAACATTTCCACGCCATATATTATGTATTAAATGACGATAGATAAGCGACTACACTTATCCAACGTAACGTTATCGTCAAGTTGGTTACCACCGGACACTTGAAGTTGATAAGCTATGACCGTAATTGCGAAATTGATAGGAGGGCTAAAATTGTAATTTTTGAGCTCTCAAAATGAAGATTTTAGACAAGTACCTATTTATGCAATAAGTGACCATAGATAAGCGACCATACTTATCCAAAGTGACAATTGGGTTATGATGGTCACGTTCTATATGATAAGTTGACATGCCATGCGCGCCAAAGTGACCATAGACACCATCGAAGATACATATTTTTCAACATTTCCACGCCATATATTATGTATTAAATGACGATAGATAAGCGACTACACTTATCCAACGTAACGTTATCGTCAAGTTGGTTACCACCGGACACTTGAAGTTGATAAGCTATGACCGTAATTGCGAAATTGATAGGAGGGCTAAAATTGTAATTTTTGAGCTCTCAAAATGAAGATTTTAGACAAGTACCTATTTATGCAATAAGTGACCATAGATAAGCGACCATACTTATCCAAAGTGACAATTGGGTTATGATGGTCACGTTCTATATGATAAGTTGACATGCCATGCGCGCCAAAGTGACCATAGACACCATTGAAGATACATATTTTTCAACATTTCCACGCATATATTATGTATTAAATGACGATAGATAAGCGACTACACTTATCCAACGTAACGTTATCGTCAAGTTGGTTACCACCGGACACTTGAAGTTGATAAGCTATGACCGTAATTGCGAAATTGATAGGAGGGCTAAAATTGTAATTTTTGAGCTCTCAAAATGAAGATTTTAGACAAGTACCTATTTATGCAATAAGTGACCATAGATAAGCGACCATACTTATCCAAAGTGACAATTGGGTTATGATGGTCACGTTCTATATGATAAGTTGACATGCCATGCGCGCCAAAGTGACCATAGACACCATCGAAGATACATATTTTTCAACATTTCCACGCCATATATTATGTATTAAATGACGATAGATAAGCGACTACACTTATCCAACGTAACGTTATCGTCAAGTTGGTTACCACCGGACACTTGAAGTTGATAAGCTATGACCGTAATTGCGAAATTGATAGGAGGGCTAAAATTGTAATTTTTGAGCTCTCAAAATGAAGATTTTAGACAAGTACCTATTTATGCAATAAGTGACCATAGATAAGCGACCATACTTATCCAAAGTGACAATTGGGTTATGATGGTCACGTTCTATATGATAAGTTGACATGCCATGCGCGCCAAAGTGACCATAGACACCATCGAAGATACATATTTTTCAACATTTCCACGCCATATATTATGTATTAAATGACGATAGATAAGCGACTACACTTATCCAACGTAACGTTATCGTCAAGTTGGTTACCACCGGACACTTGAAGTTGATAAGCTATGACCGTAATTGCGAAATTGATAGGAGGGCTAAAATTGTAATTTTTGAGCTCTCAAAATGAAGATTTTAGACAAGTACCTATTTATGCAATAAGTGACCATAGATAAGCGACCATACTTATCCAAAGTGACAATTGGGTTATGATGGTCACGTTCTATATGATAAGTTGACATGCCATGCGCGCCAAAGTGACCATAGACACCATCGAAGATACATATTTTTCAACATTTCCACGCCATATATTATGTATTAAATGACGATAGATAAGCGACTACACTTATCCAACGTAACGTTATCGTCAAGTTGGTTACCACCGGACACTTGAAGTTGATAAGCTATGACCGTAATTGCGAAATTGATAGGAGGGCTAAAATTGTAATTTTTGAGCTCTCAAAATGAAGATTTTAGACAAGTATCTATTTATGCAATAAGTGACCATAGATAAGCGACCATACTTATCCAAAGTGACAATTGGGTTATGATGGTCACGTTCTATATGATAAGTTGACATGCCATGCGCGCCAAAGTGACCATAGACACCATTGAAGATACATATTTTTCAACATTTCCACGCCATATATTATGTATTAAATGACGATAGATAAGCGACTACACTTATCCAACGTAACGTTATCGTCAAGTTGGTTACCACCGGACACTTGAAGTTGATAAGCTATGACCGTAATTGCGAAATTGATAGGAGGGCTAAAATTGTAATTTTTGAGCTCTCAAAATGAAGATTTTAGACAAGTACCTATTTATGCAATAAGTGACCATAGATAAGCGACCATACTTATCCAAAGTGACAATTGGGTTATGATGGTCACGTTCTATATGATAAGTTGACATGCCATGCGCGCCAAAGTGACCATAGACACCATTGAAGATACATATTTTTCAACATTTCCACGCCATATATTATGTATTAAATGACGATAGATAAGCGACTACACTTATCCAACGTAACGTTATCGTCAAGTTGGTTACCACCGGACACTTGAAGTTGATAAGCTATGACCGTAATTGCGAAATTGATAGGAGGGCTAAAATTGTAATTTTTGAGCTCTCAAAATGAAGATTTTAGACAAGTACCTATTTATGCAATAAGTGACCATAGATAAGCGACCATACTTATCCAAAGTGACAATTGGGTTATGATGGTCACGTTCTATATGATAAGTTGACATGCCATGCGCGCCAAAGTGACCATAGACACCATCGAAGATACATATTTTTCAACATTTCCACGCCATATATTATGTATTAAATGACGATAGATAAGCGACTACACTTATCCAACGTAACGTTATCGTCAAGTTGGTTACCACCGGACACTTGAAGTTGATAAGCTATGACCGTAATTGCGAAATTGATAGGAGGGCTAAAATTGTAATTTTTGAGCTCTCAAAATGAAGATTTTAGACAAGTATCTATTTATGCAATAAGTGACCATAGATAAGCGACCATACTTATCCAAAGTGACAATTGGGTTATGATGGTCACGTTCTATATGATAAGTTGACATGCCATGCGCGCCAAAGTGACCATAGACACCATTGAAGATACATATTTTTCAACATTTCCACGCCATATATTATGTATTAAATGACGATAGATAAGCGACTACACTTATCCAACGTAACGTTATCGTCAAGTTGGTTACCACCGGACACTTGAAGTTGATAAGCTATGACCGTAATTGCGAAATTGATAGGAGGGCTAAAATTGTAATTTTTGAGCTCTCAAAATGAAGATTTTAGACAAGTACCTATTTATGCAATAAGTGACCATAGATAAGCGACCATACTTATCCAAAGTGACAATTGGGTTATGATGGTCACGTTCTATATGATAAGTTGACATGCCATGCGCGCCAAAGTGACCATAGACACCATCGAAGATACATATTTTTCAACATTTCCACGCCATATATTATGTATTAAATGACGATAGATAAGCGACTACACTTATCCAACGTAACGTTATCGTCAAGTTGGTTACCACCGGACACTTGAAGTTGATAAGCTATGACCGTAATTGCGAAATTGATAGGAGGGCTAAAATTGTAATTTTTGAGCTCTCAAAATGAAGATTTTAGACAAGTACCTATTTATGCAATAAGTGACCATAGATAAGCGACCATACTTATCCAAAGTGACAATTGGGTTATGATGGTCACGTTCTATATGATAAGTTGACATGCCATGCGCGCCAAAGTGACCATAGACACCATTGAAGATACATATTTTTCAACATTTCCACGCCATATATTATGTATTAAATGACGATAGATAAGCGACTACACTTATCCAACGTAACGTTATCGTCAAGTTGGTTACCACCGGACACTTGAAGTTGATAAGCTATGACCGTAATTGCGAAATTGATAGGAGGGCTAAAATTGTAATTTTTGAGCTCTCAAAATGAAGATTTTAGACAAGTACCTATTTATGCAATAAGTGACCATAGATAAGCGACCATACTTATCCAAAGTGACAATTGGGTTATGATGGTCACGTTCTATATGATAAGTTGACATGCCATGCGCGCCAAAGTGACCATAGACACCATTGAAGATACATATTTTTCAACATTTCCACGCCATATATTATGTATTAAATGACGATAGATAAGCGACTACACTTATCCAACGTAACGTTATCGTCAAGTTGGTTACCACCGGACACTTGAAGTTGATAAGCTATGACCGTAATTGCGAAATTGATAGGAGGGCTAAAATTGTAATTTTTGAGCTCTCAAAATGAAGATTTTAGACAAGTACCTATTTATGCAATAAGTGACCATAGATAAGCGACCATACTTATCCAAAGTGACAATTGGGTTATGATGGTCACGTTCTATATGATAAGTTGACATGCCATGCGCGCCAAAGTGACCATAGACACCATTGAAGATACATATTTTTCAACATTTCCACGCCATATATTATGTATTAAATGACGATAGATAAGCGACTACACTTATCCAACGTAACGTTATCGTCAAGTTGGTTACCACCGGACACTTGAAGTTGATAAGCTATGACCGTAATTGCGAAATTGATAGGAGGGCTAAAATTGTAATTTTTGAGCTCTCAAAATGAAGATTTTAGACAAGTACCTATTTATGCAATAAGTGACCATAGATAAGCGACCATACTTATCCAAAGTGACAATTGGGTTATGATGGTCACGTTCTATATGATAAGTTGACATGCCATGCGCGCCAAAGTGACCATAGACACCATCGAAGATACATATTTTTCAACATTTCCACGCCATATATTATGTATTAAATGACGATAGATAAGCGACTACACTTATCCAACGTAACGTTATCGTCAAGTTGGTTACCACCGGACACTTGAAGTTGATAAGCTATGACCGTAATTGCGAAATTGATAGGAGGGCTAAAATTGTAATTTTTGAGCTCTCAAAATGAAGATTTTAGACAAGTATCTATTTATGCAATAAGTGACCATAGATAAGCGACCATACTTATCCAAAGTGACAATTGGGTTATGATGGTCACGTTCTATATGATAAGTTGACATGCCATGCGCGCCAAAGTGACCATAGACACCATTGAAGATACATATTTTTCAACATTTCCACGCCATATATTATGTATTAAATGACGATAGATAAGCGACTACACTTATCCAACGTAACGTTATCGTCAAGTTGGTTACCACCGGACACTTGAAGTTGATAAGCTATGACCGTAATTGCGAAATTGATAGGAGGGCTAAAATTGTAATTTTTGAGCTCTCAAAATGAAGATTTTAGACAAGTACCTATTTATGCAATAAGTGACCATAGATAAGCGACCATACTTATCCAAAGTGACAATTGGGTTATGATGGTCACGTTCTATATGATAAGTTGACATGCCATGCGCGCCAAAGTGACCATAGACACCATCGAAGATACATATTTTTCAACATTTCCACGCCATATATTATGTATTAAATGACGATAGATAAGCGACTACACTTATCCAACGTAACGTTATCGTCAAGTTGGTTACCACCGGACACTTGAAGTTGATAAGCTATGACCGTAATTGCGAAATTGATAGGAGGGCTAAAATTGTAATTTTTGAGCTCTCAAAATGAAGATTTTAGACAAGTATCTATTTATGCAATAAGTGACCATAGATAAGCGACCATACTTATCCAAAGTGACAATTGGGTTATGATGGTCACGTTCTATATGATAAGTTGACATGCCATGCGCGCCAAAGTGACCATAGACACCATCGAAGATACATATTTTTCAACATTTCCACGCCATATATTATGTATTAAATGACGATAGATAAGCGACTACACTTATCCAACGTAACGTTATCGTCAAGTTGGTTACCACCGGACACTTGAAGTTGATAAGCTATGACCGTAATTGCGAAATTGATAGGAGGGCTAAAATTGTAATTTTTGAGCTCTCAAAATGAAGATTTTAGACAAGTATCTATTTATGCAATAAGTGACCATAGATAAGCGACCATACTTATCCAAAGTGACAATTGGGTTATGATGGTCACGTTCTATATGATAAGTTGACATGCCATGCGCGCCAAAGTGACCATAGACACCATCGAAGATACATATTTTTCAACATTTCCACGCCATATATTATGTATTAAATGACGATAGATAAGCGACTACACTTATCCAACGTAACGTTATCGTCAAGTTGGTTACCACCGGACACTTGAAGTTGATAAGCTATGACCGTAATTGCGAAATTGATAGGAGGGCTAAAATTGTAATTTTTGAGCTCTCAAAATGAAGATTTTAGACAAGTACCTATTTATGCAATAAGTGACCATAGATAAGCGACCATACTTATCCAAAGTGACAATTGGGTTATGATGGTCACGTTCTATATGATAAGTTGACATGCCATGCGCGCCAAAGTGACCATAGACACCATCGAAGATACATATTTTTCAACATTTCCACGCCATATATTATGTATTAAATGACGATAGATAAGCGACTACACTTATCCAACGTAACGTTATCGTCAAGTTGGTTACCACCGGACACTTGAAGTTGATAAGCTATGACCGTAATTGCGAAATTGATAGGAGGGCTAAAATTGTAATTTTTGAGCTCTCAAAATGAAGATTTTAGACAAGTATCTATTTATGCAATAAGTGACCATAGATAAGCGACCATACTGTGAGAGTGAAGATTTAGCGTCTGCGCATTTGTGTTGGGGGAGAAGGAACGGAGGACAGGAGTTCGTCAGTCAGCCATACTTGTGCATCTTTTCACCATTTTGCTCCTCGGCTCGTCGACTCTGCTATTTAATGTGTTGTGTGTGTAGTTTTGGGATTATTGGAAGTTGGGACTTTGAGTCGGTTGGTTGTACGTGTTTTCCTGCTGTCATCATTTTCTGTTCAATTAAATTCTTTTCTTTTTGTTATTCAATTGCTGTTCGTGCTGACCTGTGACCCCAACCGGTTTAAGCGTAACTTATATTGTATTTTTCTTTATTATTATTATTATAATTATATTATTTTTGGCATTATATCATTGGAAATTGTATTGATTGGTTTGATATTATTTGATTGTGTTCAGGGAGTGTAATTATTATATGTCATTGGCTATCTAAATTGATTTGTTTAATTAAATATTGTGCCTAATATAAATCTTTGCATATTTGACTGATTAATTTAGGGAATCGTATCAGTATCGGAGATTTGGCTTACGATAAACCCTAAGTTGCGTCATCTTGTCAGGTCATCCATACCGGGAATCGAATAATTCCCACGGGCGACATCTAATTCATAACAAGATTTCGGGGTAGTTCTTCCGCAGCGGGTATTTCTACTACATGGCAGAAAACCGGAAAAAGGTAAAAAGCAATTCAAATCATTTTTGGGTGTAGGAATTCCTTGTTTTCCCAGGTAGTAAAGTACTCGTAAACCTCTCTGTTGCCAAGCCGGGTGTTCCACTATTTGTGCTACTCATCCCAGAATACTATTAGTTGGTATTACGTTATTTGTTACATAAATTCGAAAGAAATTCCGCGCAGTAGTTCATTTATTTCAGCACGGTTTTCAGTCGAAGAAAATGTATTTATTGGTCGCAGTAGCCCAGCACGTATAGACACCACGGGATTGGTAGAAATATACGGTTTGCATTTGAAAAATAGGATTTCGAAATTTTTTTCTCCTTCCGGCATCGTTAATCATTGTGAGTCATTCGTATGCACTTGTAGGATTAACGCCAGCACGGAACTAAATTTACCTTGTTGTTATTTTGTTGTTAAATGTTTAAAAAGGAAATTAGGAAAAGGAAATGAGCAGCACGGAAACACGAGTTGTATTGATGTAAATAATTAAAGTAGTTGCATACGTTAGACTGACGCTATTGTTAATTGGAGTCACTAAGCTTAAATTACAGGGCAGGAATCCAACTTTGGTATTTTCATTGGCCCTATTGCTGAGTCAGATAAGCAAGTGTTAGTGATCCAATTGTTGTACGAAATTTTTGATACGAAATTTCCAAATACAGTAAGGCCAAGAATTTACACGGTTACAGCTACACATTCATAAATCATCACGAAAGCTTTAGTCATAAGTCGTTGCGAATTATTACAGTCTTCGAAATTATCGCTGTCAGAGTCTTAAGCCGCCACTGCCTTTTCGATATTCGGCATCAACTTTAATTTGTAGCGCACCGTGGAGTAAATTACTCCACTTATTTAAAATGGAAGCGTTACAGCAGGAAATTGCAGACTTACGGGCTGCATTAGGTGCGCTACAAGGCGCAGACAATAACGCACGTAGAGTTGTGCAAAACGAAGCGATTTCGCAATTACGACATTACGATGGTACTTCTAGTGTCCATGAGTTTCTGACTCGACACGAAGCTGACCTACTGTACATGCATTTAGACAACCGATGGTTGCTTACAAATCTAGATAGAGTTCTAGAGGGAGATGCGAAAGCGTATTGGTCTTCAGTATGGCCTAACATACAAGTAAGGATGAATGCACAAGGTGCAGATTTTAATTTGATTTGGCAGGAGAGCAGAGCAGCATTTGTTCAACTTTTTGATCACACCAACCAAAAAGCAGATTATAGGGCACAGAATAGGGCCTTGAAGTACAAACTTGGTGATGATGCCCAGAAGTACGTGAGTAGTAAGATGAAAGTTTTGTCTATGATCAATGCTACTATGTCGGAAGAGGAAAAAGTTAGACATCTAACAGAAGGTTTACCTATGAATCTACGAGTTTCATTAGCGCCACAGACAATAAATACATGCATGGAATTTCTTTCCATTTTGCGCAAAATAGCTGAGACTGTAGTAGCACAGAAAGTGGAAAGTAAAGCTAAAGATAACGAGTATCGTTCCTCTCAACCTTCATCTTACCCATCCTATTCCGCTGCACCTATAATGATGGGAACTGCTCCCGCTAATCAAAATCCGGGTTTTTATGGGCAAACTAATAAAGGCTCGCCGGGAAACAGCCAAAACAGGGTGAATAACCAACGGCCATTCGGCAGGGATCATCGAACTCCCGATGGTCGTCCCATTTGTGACTGTGTAATAAGCCTGGGCACGTAAAAGCTGTATGTAAGAGTAGAATTGCAGGCCGTCCACCTTATTATGTTAACCAAGGAAATAATGGGCCACTGAACGTTGACGCTAACAACCCAAATTTAAATAATAATTCGGGAAACCAATGAATTGCATGTCTAATACGTATGTACATAGTATGAGGGGGATTTCTATGAGTAAGTTCTTTGTTCCTTATAGGTATAATAATTTTGGAAGCATGTTTGTGTATAATAGTAAGTATTTGGGAGAATCATTAGGAACGAGGTTCCAGTTTAAATGGGATTGCATTAGTTCACCACGGAGTACAAAGGTTAAGCCAACGAGTAGCAACACGGACTTAACAGGCATTGTAGATAGTAATGCAAATCCCATAGCCGCACGTAAAATTGAGGTTGCACCCGTAAGTAATGTAGTTATTACGGAAAAACAGAAAGACAAAGAAAATGAATGTGATATTCTTAAGCAAGTATGTAAAGTACCTGGAAGTAAAACAGTTTACACAACTACAAAGTTAGGTTCATTTCCTGCAAGATATAGAAGTATTCTGTTAGATAAGACGCCAATAGAATGTAAAGTTTTTGTAGGCGATCGTACTTTTACAGCATTAGCCGATACAGGAGCATCGATGACAGCAGTCAATGAACTTTTATTAGATTCCATGATGAAAGATAAGAGAGTCAGTCACTTTGTTCATAGAGTAACGAAAATTAAACCATTTCCCATAAGACTGTCAGTTGGTGATGCGAATGTTAATTTTGTAAAAGCTAAGGTCGAGATGATAATAGCAATAGATGACAATAAGCCTATTCTCTATCAGTTATACGTTATAGATACCTTAACAAATGACATGGTTTTCGGTTTAGACTTCTTGAGAATTTACGAAGTGATGGTAGACTGTAAAACTAACAAGTTAGTTTATGGTAAAGATTTAAATGATGACGCACCATTGTCATTCGTTGATCATGCAGCCTCTATCTTATACAAGAACGAAACAAACTCTTGTGCAGATACTACGGTATCTGAATATGGCACTTCATATGCACCAACAGTTTACGAAGCTGTCACTTTTCCTTCAGCGAGTTGTAGTATACCTACTTCAACTACTCCATCAGCCAACACGGAATTCACGTGTAAAACGGAAAAAGTCGAACGTAATCGCATACGGTTAGCAAAGTCAGTATGTATAAGACCAGGTTACGCATTACGTGTACCTATTATGACAGATGGAAGTTTTAATGGTGATGTCATGGTAAAACCGAATTCTCAGTTAGAACATTCAAAGAAAGTGGGAGTTGGGCATAATTTGTTATCTATTACAGAAGGTACAGGTCATACTTTCATTCTAAATTTATCTGGTAGAGCAGTACGCCTATATATGAATACAGTGTTAGGTACTTATGAGAATTTCACGGACGAACAAATAATGTGTAGTTTAGATGAAGTAGATGAAGAAGTGAAAAGTCAAAAGCATATTTATGAGCCCGCTGAGTTAATTCTCAGCGATGAGGAATTCATGCGTTCATTAAATCCAGATATGCAGGACTTCATTTCACAGATAAAGATTGGAAACAATCTAGAGGATAAACAGAAGCAGCAAGTAAGTACTTTACTGAAACGCTATGCTTCTTTATTTGGAGGTGATGGAAAAGAAATAGGACGATGCGATTATGTTGAGCATCAAATAGATACAGGAGATGCGCCTCCTATAAAACAAAAGCCATACAGAGTTTCATATGCAGAGAGATTAGAGATTAATCGGCAAGTAGATGAAATGTTACGGAAAGGAGTGATTGCACACTCCGACTCACCTTGGTCTTCACCAGTCGTGCTAGCAAAGAAACCAGATGGAACATTTAGGTTTTGTTCAGACTATAGAGCTTTGAACCGAGTTACTAAAAAGGATAATTATCCACTACCTAGGATGGATGATGCACTTGATAGATTTGCAGGTTGTAAATTTTTCTCATCTTTCGATTGTGAGAATGCATACCATCAAGTTCCTATGAGAGAAAGGGATAAGGAGAAAACAGCTTTCATAACACCTGACGGGTTGTATCATTACAATTACATGAGCTTTGGCCTATGTAATGCAGCTCAAACTTTCCAACGTTTAATTGATGCAGTGTTAGGTGGACTGAAATGGACTGTAGCATTAGCTTACTTAGATGATATTATTGTTCATAGTAAAGATTTTCCATCGCATATTCAGCACGTTGAGTCGGTTTTCAAAGCATTAGAAACAGCAGGATTACGATTAAAGCCTAGTAAGTGTACGGTTGCAGATAATAAACTTAAATATTTAGGTCATATAGTTTCATCTGAAGGAATTTCACCTAATCCTGAAACAGTAAATTGTGTTCGTGACTACAAAGCACCACGGACAGTAAAGGAAGTTAGACAATTCGTACACTTAGCTGGTTATTATCGGAGATTCATTCGTAATTTTTCGGCTATCGCTAGACCCCTAACGAAATTAACGGGTAAAAACGTTAAGTTTGTTTGGGAAGAAGAGCAACAATTAGCATTTGAACGTTTAAAATTGCTCTCACCACGGCACCGGTAATGGCATTTCCAAAGGATGATGCAGAAACTCGTGTATATACAGATGCTAGTCATTTAGGACTTGGATGTACTTTAGAACAAAAGCAGGTTGATGACCTAGAGATTGTCGTAGAACAGAAATCTTCTGAAGGTGATTGGAAGGTAGTAGCATATTCATCACGGTCACTATTACCATACGAAAAGAATTATAGCGCAACAGAATTAGAATGCTTAGGGATTCTATATGCTGTTGAGACATTTCGCCCTTATGTACATGGTAAACGATTTACAATCATCACGGACCATTGTTCATTATGTCAGTTGCTAGCTATGAAAAATCCTCAGGGCAAACTAGCTCGTTGGGCTATGCGTTTGGCGCCATTCATCTTTGACATAGAATACAAGTCGGGTCTAAGCATAGTAATGTAGACGCTTTGTCGAGAAATCCAGTAAATCCAGCACCTAGTCCTAGTGAGGCAGAACATCTTGCATTTGAGGAGCGTCTATTTTCATTAGAGAGAAACAGAGAATTTGGTGTGTTACAGCGCAATGACCCGAAGATAGCACCTATTTTTGAGGCATTAGAGGCATATGAGTTCGATCCAGGAAAGTTACTAGAAGGAAAATATTGTACGTATAAAATTGAGAATGGTGTATTATACAAGGCAAGTCTTGATGAAGATTCTAGACTTTGGCTTACGGTAATTCCTAAAGGTATGCGTAAGGAAATTTTGGATGAAGTACATATTTCATCAGCAGGTCACCTTGGCTTAGTTAAAACATGGGAGTTGTTAAAACATCGTTTTTATTGGCGTAGCATGTACAGGCATACTAGAAGATATATCTTAGGTTGCCAGACGTGCCAAGAGCATAATAGAAGACATAAAGCAAGACCAGGACCTTTGCAGCCAATACCACCACCAGAAAAACCTTGGGAAAGAATAGGAGTAGACTTCATAGGGCCATTTAAGACAAGTTTTCCTTATAAAATAAGTATATTCTAGTAATGATTGATCATTTGACTAGATTCGTTGTGTTACGTGCAGTTAAAAATAATACGTCTGATTGTGCAGTCAAGCATTAGAAAGTAGTTTAATTTTTCAATTTGCATGTCCTAAAGAAATTTTGGTAGATCAAGGAACTCACTTCACCTCTAAAGAATTTTCGAACTTTTGTGATAAGTACCACATTAAGCTGACAAAGTCGACAGCTTATAATCACACAACTAACGCAGTGTGTGAGAGGGTCAATGGCACAGCCAAAAGCATGATAAAAAAGAAGGTAATGTAAATCACAATAATTGGGATGTTGAGTTGTACAAAGTACAGTGGGCCATTAACATAACTATCCATTCTGAAACCGGATTTAGCCCATACTATTTGGTATATGGTAAAGAGCCTTCCTTGCCATGTGATGTAAAGTACCCTATGCTGCAAAGTTTTTTACATGATAATGATTGTGAAGCAGAAGAAAGACTTCGTACCGCTCGAACAGCAGCACGAAATAAAACAATGCATTATCAAAAACTAAGGAAAATCAAATGGGATGCAAAACATCCTGTTAAAAACTACAAGAAAGGAGATAAGGTACTTTTAGCTAACTTCGCCAGAATTGTGGTAAGACCGCCAAGTGGCTTGTCCATTGGAAAGGTCCATTTAAAATCATAAAGCAATACGGTCCTATTAATTATGTTATTGAGGATTTGCGTGAAGGTCGTTTAGGAGCCAGACGGAACGAAAACGTCAGACATTTAGAGCCTTACTTTGAAGAGTACGAGTCTGATTTTGACGAGAAAATTGAGTACGAGGAAGTAGACTTGCCCAGCACGGTGAGTAATCACACGGATACCCACCACAGAACGGTCCATAAGTATATACTACGACGAGGCTGATATACCACAAGTTCCAGTCTTGGAGGAGGAAAAACGCGAAAGCACCAACACCACGGAAAACGCGACAGTGAATTCGGGTATCTCACAAGCTACTACTATTTTTTCGTCAGAGTCTTAGAATCTGACGAAGGGGAATTTGAAAGTACTAATACAAGTTTTCAGGCACCAACCACACCTTTTGTAGACGACGAAATGGCAGGTCCATCATCACGGCCGCCAACAGCTCCTAGCAGACGAAGTTCCATTTCTCTAAACTTGTCAGCTATTCCATTGACGTTACCAGAGGAAGAAGAGATTGTGGAGGAAACGGATGATGATACGGCTACCGAAACGGATTTTGGTACAGCCGTCGAAGAACAAGAAGTCGAAACGGAGGATACGAGTACGCTCAGAAGGAGTCATCGTACAGTGACAGAACCAGAACGTTATGACCCATCGGCTATAATTTTTACGGAAAAAGCGGAGTCATCTGTTCGACGGGCGTAACGGTTAATCGCAGTAATACTGCGAGGGGTACGGTAAACAGTATCAGAAGTAGAGGAAGGACGGCTAAAAGTTCGTCCCGGGGCGCTCTAAAAGGTTTAGAAGAAAGTAAAAAGCATGATATGGTGATGGCCCTACTAAAAGTTTATAAGGATTTAACTGTACAGTAATAAAATGTTGATGTTCCTTTTTGTCGCTCTAGTTGTTCATATTTAAAGTCGTAATAATTTTGGAAATAATATTTAAGTATATTTGATGCTAATGGTTGTTCTTGGGCCACACCTATTTAGAAAAGCGCACCCTTAAATTATAAGTGAAAAGTAAAAATAATATTGTGCATGTTTTGTAAATACTTAACTAATTTTTGTCGTTCAATTGTTTTTGTTGTAGTTATATTGGTGTCAAAACTGCGGAGTCATTAAAATTGACATGGAGGAGCCGAAGGAACCAAATCCTGAAGCTGAGGAGGAGTCATGCTCTTAGCAGATGAGGACGTACAGCACGATGATACGGTTACCACCACGGTTGAGCCTACTCCGGAGGAGGAAGCTATGTTGTTAGCAGACGATGACGATCAGCACGTTGAGATTGAGGAGGAGACCAAGCACGACTCATCTGGCGAGGATACTCAGCACGGAGGAAACAGCAACGACGAGACAGAAATTCGACGCCCACGGAGTCCGATTATACGTATACGACGCAACAACAGTGACGAAGAACTGCCGACAACATCAGCTGCTGCTAAACGAGACTTTTCTACCCAGACTTCGTGTGGTCCAACGTCGAAGGATGCGCTAAATCGCCTCACTCATGAGTACAGAACCCCAGAGGGAGAGAGAACTTGTTTTCTATGTGAGAAGGCTGGGCATATTGCAATTCAATGCCAAGAACCTAGACCAAAGAAGATCGTTACTTGTCACAAATGCGGTTTTCGCAATATTCCAGGAGTCACTCGGGACCATGAATCCAATTGCCCATGCTAGAAGCCACCGAAGTGGTAGGTTCGCCGAGACGGCTCACATGACGAAGGAGATATGAGAGTGAAGATTTAGCGTCTGCGCATTTGTGTTGGGGGAGAAGGAACGGAGGACAGGAGTTCGTCAGTCAGCCATACTTGTGCATCTTTTCACCATTTTGCTCCTCGGCTCGTCGACTCTGCTATTTAATGTGTTGTGTGTGTAGTTTTGGGATTATTGGAAGTTGGGACTTTGAGTCGGTTGGTTGTACGTGTTTTCCTGCTGTCATCATTTTCTGTTCAATTAAATTCTTTTCTTTTTGTTATTCAATTGCTGTTCGTGCTGACCTGTGACCCCAACCGGTTTAAGCGTAACTTATATTGTATTTTTCTTTATTATTATTATTATTATAATTATATTATTTTTGGCATTATATCATTGGAAATTGTATTGATTGGTTTGATATTATTTGATTGTGTTCAGGGAGTGTAATTATTATATGTCATTGGCTATCTAAATTGATTTGTTTAATTAAATATTGTGCCTAATATAAATCTTTGCATATTTGACTGATTAATTTAGGGAATCGTATCAGTATCGTAAAAATAATAAGCTATATAGACTATTTAAGACTTTCAAATGCAAACCTGATATTGTTCATGATTTAACAAAGGAAAAGAAATTACCCGACTGTTATAAAAATATACTTTCATTAGGTTTGCATTTCAGTATACCAACCTACCCATCTTTTAATTTATTAGAGAATGCAGTAACAGAATGTATTCGTAAAATTTCATGGAGAATATATTTTACAAGTATAAATATGGATAAATCTATTTCCCCTTTTGATAAAACTTACTTTAAAATTAAAAAGCACAACCAACAGCTTTCTAAAAGTAGTAAATTGCATACTACGGAAGAGAGTAACATTTTTGTAAATCCGAATACTTCAATAGATACTTATACAAAACTTAAAAACCAAACAAAACACTTCCCACTAATTAGCACAAAATTATTGCTAGATTTTAAGACATTTTGTAAAGAAAACAATATAATATTATCAAATGCAGACAAAAATGCTGGTATCTGTATATTAGATAAGGATTTATATGACAATGAAGTATTTAATCACCTGCACGATTTGAACACTTATTATCCTTCTACTTCAGTACATTTCACAAGATCATTAATGAATTTACAGATAAAGGTTCGCTGGTTGGATAATCATTGGAATAGAATTTAAACTTCATAAACTGATTCTGAAAAACCTGAACCAGCAAGCTTTTATATTTTGCCTAAAATTCATAAAAAATTTGACATTTTCCCAAAAGGTCGACCAATTTGTAGGCACTCTAAAACATACATAGACCCATCAGTCAAATAGTAGACAGTTTCTTAAAGCCACTGATGTTATTTGTACCAGATATACTTTTAGATAACAACACATTTTTGGTACTTTTGGACAATATTAAATTAGCTAAAAATCATAATTACGCACTTGTGACTGTAGACATTGTGAGTTTGTACACTAATTTAATTACATCTAAATGTAAACAGCACTGTGTTAATTATTTTAAGCAATTTAAAGACAGAGTCAGCTTACCTTTTAATATTAGTATAATAATCAATTCAAAAATCTGTTAGATTTAAGTCTAGATTATAACTACATTAAATATAAAGACGAATACTTCTTCCAGTACCGAGGAATACAAATGGGTGGTAGTTGCTCTTGTTGTGTAGCCAATATTACTGTCTATGAAGAAATTAAAAGTATATTTGAGGGTGTACATGAAATATCATTCTATAAGCGTTTTCTAGATGACATATTGTTAATAGTAGATATTTCAAATATTTCAGATTTAAATTTGTGGTTAAAATCAAAGTTTAAACATAATTATTTAGATTTTACTTTCAGCTATGACACAAATTGTATTTACTTTTTAGATTTGGAATCAGTCCTTGATACGGATAATTATATAAGCACAAAATTGTATCAGAAACCAATGTCTAAACATCAATATCTCCATTATTTCTCCAACCACCCAACACATCTGAAGAATTCATTGCCATATTCTCAAGGAATAAGAATTTTAAAATGCTGTGGTAAGCAGGAAGATAGAATTTCAGAATTAAATGTAATGGTTAATAAGTTTATTGAAAGATGCTATCCCATTTCAGTCTTAATTTCTACCTTAGAGAAATTAAGTCAATTAGACAGAAAATCATTGTTAAAACCCAAAAATACCTTATTAATTAAATTATTAAGTTATCATAATCCCGAAATTCTGTTGCTAAATAATATTAGTTTACATGCTGAAGAGTTAATTAGTAAAAAGCAAAACTTGACATGTTACTTAGTATTACCATATTATAAATCAATACCCGACATGGGTAATATTGTTAAAACTCCCTATTTGACGAACTAAACAAAAACAATTCTGTAAAATATTCAAAAGTAGCTAAAAATGTTGAAATGCGCATCTCATACAAAAAAGCTAATAGTCTAGGAGGGTTCTTGAAATAGTTCTTAAGTATCACTAAACAATGCCTTCTGTATGATGAGTAGACAGAAATTGGTAACCCTTTGAACACGGCGGAATATTCGACACACAATACTTTTTCCTATTGGTACAACTAAATCACAGTCAAAATTTATTTTTAATCCCAAATTTCGATGTTATTATAAATTGGAAGACATTATTTTCAAATGTATTGTAATTCGGCAAACAAGGTATTTGTAATTTTCATTTCTGACGGTGTACACCTATAATTCATTTAGTAAATTATAAATATGTATAATTAGTTAAATCTATTATAGTATTCATTTTGGATTCGCATTTTATTGTAATGTATTTTTGTTGTTTGATTATTAAACAGACAACCTGACGAAGAATTTCGAAAACTAGTTTGTTGTCAAAAAACAATTACGAGTTATAAGCGTTTACTTCATTTCCAAATCAACATCCATCGGAAGTATTTGTATTACTAATAATAGTCAAAAATCATCAAAAAACTCTTCCAACACCGACCAGACTAAAATACCACAAAGGCAATTTGCAGAAGGACGACGACGACTTTCACACTCATTTCATAAAACGCCTCACTTCTCCAAAGCGGAATCGAAAAATCGGCAGAATTCACAAAATCAAAGTGTAAGAAATTCTACATTTCCAAAATCCAGTAATACTGGCATGCAGAAAGCCTCAACTCAATCCATTGCAGAGGTACTCAAAAGAATTCAATAGGACACAGCCGTCAGAGATGGGAACATTTTACCTATAGTAAAGAAACAGAAAAGAAGATTTTACAGTATGTCAAAATTATTTAATTCCGACAATTACGTAAGTCGCCGTAAAAACAATAAGCTATATAGACTATTTAAGACTTTCAAATGCAAACCTGATATTGTTCATGATTTAACAAAGGAAAAGAAATTACCCGAATGTTATAAAAATATACTTTCATTAGGTTTGCAATTCAGTATACCAACCTACCCATCTTTTAATTTATTAGAGAATGCAGTAACAGAATGTATTCGTAAAATTTCATGGAGGATATATTTTACAAGTATAAATATGGATAAATCTATTTCCCCTTTTGATAAAACTTACTTTAAAATTAAAAAGCACAACCAACAACTTTCTAGAAGTAGTAAATTGCATACTACGGAAGAGAGTAACATTTTTGTAAATCCGAATACTTCAATAGATATTATACAAAAACTTAAAAAGCAAACAAAACACTTTCCACTAATTAGCACCAAATTATTGCTAGATTTTAAGACATTTTGTAAAGAAAACAATATAATATTATCAAATGCAGACAAAAATGCTGGTATCTGTATATTAGATAAGGATTTATATGACAATGAAGTATTTAATCACCTGCACGATTTGAACACTTATTATCCTTCTACATCAGTACATTACGCAAGATCGTTAAATGAATTTACAGACAAAGTTCGCTGGTTGGATAAATCATTGGAAATAGAATTTAAACTTCATAAACTGATTCCTGAAAAACCTGAACCAGCAAGCTTTTATATTTTGCCTAAAATTCATAAAAAATTTGACATTTTCCCAAAAGGTCGACCAATTTGTAGCACTCTGAAAACATACAATAGACCCATCAGTCAAATAGTAGACAGTTTCTTAAAGCCACTAATGTTATTTGTACCGGATATACTTTTAGATACAACACATTTATTGGTACTTTTGGACAATATGAAATTAGCTAAAAATCATAATTACGCACTTGTGACTGTAGACATTGTGAGTTTGTACACTAATTTAATTACATCTAAATGTAAACAGCACTGTGTTAATTATTTCAAGCAATTTAAAGACAGAGTTAGCCTACCCTTTAATATTAGTAATAATCAATTCAAAAATCTGTTAGATTTAAGTCTAGATTATAACTACATTAAATATAAAGACGAATATTTCTTCCAGTACCGAGGAATACAAATGGGTGGTAGTTGCTCTTGTTGTGTAGCCAATATTACTGTCTATGAGGAAATTAAAAGTATATTTGAGGGTGTAAATGAAATATCATTCTATAAACGTTTTCTAGATGACATATTGTTAATCGTCGATATTTCTAATATTTCAGATTTAAATTTGTGGTTAAAATCAAAACTTAAACACAATTATCTGGAATTTACTTTTAGTTATAACACAAAATGTATTAACTTTTTAGACTTGGAAATTAGTCTCGATACGGATAATTATATAAGTACAAAATTGTATCAGAAACCAATGTCAAAACACCAGTATCTCCATTATTTTTCTAACCACCCAACACATCTGAAGAATTCATTACCATACTCTCAAGGAATAAGAATTTTAAAGTGCTGTAGTAAGCAGGAGGATAGGATTTCAGAATTAAATGTTATGGTTAATAAGTTTATTGAAAGATGTTATCCTATTTCAGTTTTAATCTCGACTTTAGAGAAATTAAGTCAATTAGACAGAAAATCATTGTTAAAACCCAAAAACACCTTATTAATTAAATTATTAAGTTATCATAATCCCGAAATTCTGTTGCTAAATAATATTAGTTTACATACTGAAGAGTTAATTAGTAAAAAGCAAAATTTAACCTGTTACTTAGTATTACCATTTTACAAATCAATACCCGACATGGGTAATATTGTTAAAAACTCTCTATCTAACGAACTAAACAAAAACAATTCTGTAAAATATTCAAAAGTAGCTAAAAATGTTGAAATGTGCATCTCATACAAAAAAGCTAACAGTTTAGGTGGGTTCTTGAAATAGTTCTTAAGTAGCACTAAACAATGCCTTCTGGATGATGAGTAGGCAGAAATTGGTAACCCTTTGAGCACGGCGGAATATTCGACACACAATACTTTTTCCTATTGGCACAGTTAAATCACAATCAAAATTTACTTTTAATTCCAAATTTCGATGTTATTATAAATTGGAAGTCATCTTTTTCAAATGTATTGTAATTCGGCAAACAAGGTATTTGTAATTTTCATTTCTGACGGTGTACACCTGTTATTCTTTTAGTAAATTATAAATAAGTATAATTAGTTAAATCTATTATAATACTTATGTTGGATTCTCATTTTATTGTAATGTATTTTTGTTGTTTGATTATTAAACAGACAACCTGACGAAGAATTTCGAAAACTAGTTTGTTGTCAAAAAACAATTACGAGTTATAAGCGTTTACTTCATTTCCAAATCAACATCCATCGGAAGTATTTGTATTACAGGTTTACCTTACGCTTGCATCGAATAGGTCCTCGTTTTTGAATAATATGTCAAACAATAACGATTCGCAATCAAATGCTCAAGATTTAATTAGTATTTTTGACCAAGATTTCATTCCTGATTCTCAACCTATTTTTGATTTTGCTAATAAGAAGATGAAAATGGACAAATGTGAAAAACTAACAACAGAGGCTATTATATCAACTCTGTCTACTATCGATCCCTCGAAAGATCTGGCCATTTACCCTTTTGTTTACGATAATAATGACGCTATAGTCGAGGAATATGCATCTATTATTCATAAACTGAATTGGAAACCAACTCTACCAAGTGATGATGATTTGTTATTAGATCTTGAATTTGAACCTAAATACCAATTGAAAGAATCTACCTACATGGGCATCATTAGGAATTTCATGACTTATTTCCAATCTAAATATTTCCAACATAATATGGCAGAAGCTACAACCAATAAAGTTTCAGTTTTTGTTCCCGTTGCAAAATTGTCGATTCCTGGATTTACATTTCTACCAAATGGAACATTACAAAAAATGACGGAACTCAGAAAAAGCTTAGCACTTCAAATTCAAGAAACAGCTCACGATGGTTCTGAAGTAGTTTCGGAGTTACTTTTATTACGCAATCGAAAACTAATTTTTGACTGTCTTCTTGAAAATTCAGGATTTACAACAAATATTGAAGAAGATGACCACATCCAGTATTTCTTCGCTCTCACAGCTCTTAAAGCTCGTATGGAATTTATTAAAAAGTTCAACGTCAAATGTATTGACTGGAAAGCAAGAGAATGTAAAATTCTTCATGTAGAGCCAAAGTGGAGAAAAGATAAGCAAGAATGTGCACCTTTACTGGAATTCAATAAATATTCTGAGCAGATTGAAAGCAGAATTCGTAATAAAATGGAAGATTTCAAGGGAACCACTGTAGCTTCTTCTTACGAAAACTTTATAAAAAACGGGTCAGTCAGCTGTGAGAATATGCGCCTCAAACTAAAAAGAAAAAACGATTCTTTCAATAATAGTCAAAAATCAGCAAAGAACTCTTCCAACACCGACCAGACTAAAATGCCACAAAGGCAATTTGCAGAAGGACGACGACGAGTTTCACACTCATTTCATAAAACGCCTCACTTCTCCAAAGCGGAATCGAAAAATCGGCAGAATTCACAAAATCAAAGTGTAAGAAATTCTACATTTCCAAAATCCAGTAATACTGGCATGCAGAAAGCCTCAACTCAATCCATTGCAGAGGTACTCAAAAGAATTCAATAGGACACAGCCGTCAGAGATGGGAACATTTTACCTATAGTAAAGAAACAGAAAAGA
Organism: Yoshiicerus persimilis; assembly: GCA_020352615.2. Taxonomy (NCBI): domain Eukaryota; kingdom Metazoa; phylum Arthropoda; class Collembola; order Entomobryomorpha; family Tomoceridae; genus Yoshiicerus; species Yoshiicerus persimilis. Next base: position 38,441 of record JABJWA020000047.1, read on the forward strand.
AGATTTTACAGTATGTCAAAATTATTTAATTCCGACAATTACGTAAGTCGCCGTAAAAACAATAAGCTATATAGACTATTTAAGACTTTCAAATGCAAACCTGATATTGTTCATGATTTAACAAAGGAAAAGAAATTACCCGAATGTTATAAAAATATACTTTCATTAGGTTTGCAATTCAGTATACCAACCTACCCATCTTTTAATTTATTAGAGAATGCAGTAACAGAATGTATTCGTAAAATTTCATGGAGGATATATTTTACAAGTATAAATATGGATAAATCTATTTCCCCTTTTGATAAAACTTACTTTAAAATTAAAAAGCACAACCAACAACTTTCTAGAAGTAGTAAATTGCATACTACGGAAGAGAGTAACATTTTTGTAAATCCGAATACTTCAATAGATATTATACAAAAACTTAAAAAGCAAACAAAACACTTTCCACTAATTAGCACCAAATTATTGCTAGATTTTAAGACATTTTGTAAAGAAAACAATATAATATTATCAAATGCAGACAAAAATGCTGGTATCTGTATATTAGATAAGGATTTATATGACAATGAAGTATTTAATCACCTGCACGATTTGAACACTTATTATCCTTCTACATCAGTACATTACGCAAGATCGTTAAATGAATTTACAGACAAAGTTCGCTGGTTGGATAAATCATTGGAAATAGAATTTAAACTTCATAAACTGATTCCTGAAAAACCTGAACCAGCAAGCTTTTATATTTTGCCTAAAATTCATAAAAAATTTGACATTTTCCCAAAAGGTCGACCAATTTGTAGCACTCTGAAAACATACAATAGACCCATCAGTCAAATAGTAGACAGTTTCTTAAAGCCACTAATGTTATTTGTACCGGATATACTTTTAGATACAACACATTTATTGGTACTTTTGGACAATATGAAATTAGCTAAAAATCATAATTACGCACTTGTGACTGTAGACATTGTGAGTTTGTACACTAATTTAATTACATCTAAATGTAAACAGCACTGTGTTAATTATTTCAAGCAATTTAAAGACAGAGTTAGCCTACCCTTTAATATTAGTAATAATCAATTCAAAAATCTGTTAGATTTAAGTCTAGATTATAACTACATTAAATATAAAGACGAATATTTCTTCCAGTACCGAGGAATACAAATGGGTGGTAGTTGCTCTTGTTGTGTAGCCAATATTACTGTCTATGAGGAAATTAAAAGTATATTTGAGGGTGTAAATGAAATATCATTCTATAAACGTTTTCTAGATGACATATTGTTAATCGTCGATATTTCTAATATTTCAGATTTAAATTTGTGGTTAAAATCAAAACTTAAACACAATTATCTGGAATTTACTTTTAGTTATAACACAAAATGTATTAACTTTTTAGACTTGGAAATTAGTCTCGATACGGATAATTATATAAGTACAAAATTGTATCAGAAACCAATGTCAAAACACCAGTATCTCCATTATTTTTCTAACCACCCAACACATCTGAAGAATTCATTACCATACTCTCAAGGAATAAGAATTTTAAAGTGCTGTAGTAAGCAGGAGGATAGGATTTCAGAATTAAATGTTATGGTTAATAAGTTTATTGAAAGATGTTATCCTATTTCAGTTTTAATCTCGACTTTAGAGAAATTAAGTCAATTAGACAGAAAATCATTGTTAAAACCCAAAAACACCTTATTAATTAAATTATTAAGTTATCATAATCCCGAAATTCTGTTGCTAAATAATATTAGTTTACATACTGAAGAGTTAATTAGTAAAAAGCAAAATTTAACCTGTTACTTAGTATTACCATTTTACAAATCAATACCCGACATGGGTAATATTGTTAAAAACTCTCTATCTAACGAACTAAACAAAAACAATTCTGTAAAATATTCAAAAGTAGCTAAAAATGTTGAAATGTGCATCTCATACAAAAAAGCTAACAGTTTAGGTGGGTTCTTGAAATAGTTCTTAAGTAGCACTAAACAATGCCTTCTGGATGATGAGTAGGCAGAAATTGGTAACCCTTTGAGCACGGCGGAATATTCGACACACAATACTTTTTCCTATTGGCACAGTTAAATCACAATCAAAATTTACTTTTAATTCCAAATTTCGATGTTATTATAAATTGGAAGTCATCTTTTTCAAATGTATTGTAATTCGGCAAACAAGGTATTTGTAATTTTCATTTCTGACGGTGTACACCTGTTATTCTTTTAGTAAATTATAAATAAGTATAATTAGTTAAATCTATTATAATACTTATGTTGGATTCTCATTTTATTGTAATGTATTTTTGTTGTTTGATTATTAAACAGACAACCTGACGAAGAATTTCGAAAACTAGTTTGTTGTCAAAAAACAATTACGAGTTATAAGCGTTTACTTCATTTCCAAATCAACATCCATCGGAAGTATTTGTATTACAGGTTTACCTTACGCTTGCATCGCATAGGTCCTCGTTTTTGAATAATATGTCAAACAATAACGATTCGCAATCAAATGCTCAAGATTTAATTAGTATTTTTGACCAAGATTTCATTCCTGATTCTCAACCTATTTTTGATTTTGCTAATAAGAAGATGAAAATGGACAAATGTGAAAAACTAACAACAGAGGCTATTATATCAACTCTGTCTACTATCGATCCCTCGAAAGATCTGGCCATTTACCCTTTTGTTTACGATAATAATGACGCTATAGTCGAGGAATATGCATCTATTATTCATAAACTGAATTGGAAACCAACTCTACCAAGTGATGATGATTTGTTATTAGATCTTGAATTTGAACCTAAATACCAATTGAAAGAATCTACCTACATGGGCATCATTAGGAATTTCATGACTTATTTCCAATCTAAATATTTCCAACATAATATGGCAGAAGCTACAACCAATAAAGTTTCAGTTTTTGTTCCCGTTGCAAAATTGTCGATTCCTGGATTTACATTTCTACCAAATGGAACATTACAAAAAATGACGGAACTCAGAAAAAGCTTAGCACTTCAAATTCAAGAAACAGCTCACGATGGTTCTGAAGTAGTTTCGGAGTTACTTTTATTACGCAATCGAAAACTAATTTTTGACTGTCTTCTTGAAAATTCAGGATTTACAACAAATATTGAAGAAGATGACCACATCCAGTATTTCTTCGCTCTCACAGCTCTTAAAGCTCGTATGGAATTTATTAAAAAGTTCAACGTCAAATGTATTGACTGGAAAGCAAGAGAATGTAAAATTCTTCATGTAGAGCCAAAGTGGAGAAAAGATAAGCAAGAATGTGCACCTTTACTGGAATTCAATAAATATTCTGAGCAGATTGAAAGCAGAATTCGTAATAAAATGGAAGATTTCAAGGGAACCACTGTAGCTTCTTCTTACGAAAACTTTATAAAAAACGGGTCAGTCAGCTGTGAGAATATGCGCCTCAAACTAAAAGAAAAAACGATTCTTTCAATAATAGTCAAAAATCAGCAAAGAACTCTTCCAACACCGACCAGACTAAAATGCCACAAAGGCAATTTGCAGAAGGACGACGACGAGTTTCACACTCATTTCATAAAACGCCTCACTTCTCCAAAGCGGAATCGAAAAATCGGCAGAATTCACAAAATCAAAGTGTAAGAAATTCTACATTTCCAAAATCCAGTAATACTGGCATGCAGAAAGCCTCAACTCAATCCATTGCAGAGGTACTCAAAAGAATTCAATAGGACACAGCCGTCAGAGATGGGAACATTTTACCTATAGTAAAGAAACAGAAAAGAAGATTTTACAGTATGTCAAAATTATTTAATTCCGACAATTACGTAAGTCGCCGTAAAAACAATAAGCTATATAGACTATTTAAGACTTTCAAATGCAAACCTGATATTGTTCATGATTTAACAAAGGAAAAGAAATTACCCGAATGTTATAAAAATATACTTTCATTAGGTTTGCAATTCAGTATACCAACCTACCCATCTTTTAATTTATTAGAGAATGCAGTAACAGAATGTATTCGTAAAATTTCATGGAGGATATATTTTACAAGTATAAATATGGATAAATCTATTTCCCCTTTTGATAAAACTTACTTTAAAATTAAAAAGCACAACCAACAACTTTCTAGAAGTAGTAAATTGCATACTACGGAAGAGAGTAACATTTTTGTAAATCCGAATACTTCAATAGATATTATACAAAAACTTAAAAAGCAAACAAAACACTTTCCACTAATTAGCACCAAATTATTGCTAGATTTTAAGACATTTTGTAAAGAAAACAATATAATATTATCAAATGCAGACAAAAATGCTGGTATCTGTATATTAGATAAGGATTTATATGACAATGAAGTATTTAATCACCTGCACGATTTGAACACTTATTATCCTTCTACATCAGTACATTACGCAAGATCGTTAAATGAATTTACAGACAAAGTTCGCTGGTTGGATAAATCATTGGAAATAGAATTTAAACTTCATAAACTGATTCCTGAAAAACCTGAACCAGCAAGCTTTTATATTTTGCCTAAAATTCATAAAAAATTTGACATTTTCCCAAAAGGTCGACCAATTTGTAGCACTCTGAAAACATACAATAGACCCATCAGTCAAATAGTAGACAGTTTCTTAAAGCCACTAATGTTATTTGTACCGGATATACTTTTAGATACAACACATTTATTGGTACTTTTGGACAATATGAAATTAGCTAAAAATCATAATTACGCACTTGTGACTGTAGACATTGTGAGTTTGTACACTAATTTAATTACATCTAAATGTAAACAGCACTGTGTTAATTATTTCAAGCAATTTAAAGACAGAGTTAGCCTACCCTTTAATATTAGTAATAATCAATTCAAAAATCTGTTAGATTTAAGTCTAGATTATAACTACATTAAATATAAAGACGAATATTTCTTCCAGTACCGAGGAATACAAATGGGTGGTAGTTGCTCTTGTTGTGTAGCCAATATTACTGTCTATGAGGAAATTAAAAGTATATTTGAGGGTGTAAATGAAATATCATTCTATAAACGTTTTCTAGATGACATATTGTTAATCGTCGATATTTCTAATATTTCAGATTTAAATTTGTGGTTAAAATCAAAACTTAAACACAATTATCTGGAATTTACTTTTAGTTATAACACAAAATGTATTAACTTTTTAGACTTGGAAATTAGTCTCGATACGGATAATTATATAAGTACAAAATTGTATCAGAAACCAATGTCAAAACACCAGTATCTCCATTATTTTTCTAACCACCCAACACATCTGAAGAATTCATTACCATACTCTCAAGGAATAAGAATTTTAAAGTGCTGTAGTAAGCAGGAGGATAGGATTTCAGAATTAAATGTTATGGTTAATAAGTTTATTGAAAGATGTTATCCTATTTCAGTTTTAATCTCGACTTTAGAGAAATTAAGTCAATTAGACAGAAAATCATTGTTAAAACCCAAAAACACCTTATTAATTAAATTATTAAGTTATCATAATCCCGAAATTCTGTTGCTAAATAATATTAGTTTACATACTGAAGAGTTAATTAGTAAAAAGCAAAATTTAACCTGTTACTTAGTATTACCATTTTACAAATCAATACCCGACATGGGTAATATTGTTAAAAACTCTCTATCTAACGAACTAAACAAAAACAATTCTGTAAAATATTCAAAAGTAGCTAAAAATGTTGAAATGTGCATCTCATACAAAAAAGCTAACAGTTTAGGTGGGTTCTTGAAATAGTTCTTAAGTAGCACTAAACAATGCCTTCTGGATGATGAGTAGGCAGAAATTGGTAACCCTTTGAGCACGGCGGAATATTCGACACACAATACTTTTTCCTATTGGCACAGTTAAATCACAATCAAAATTTACTTTTAATTCCAAATTTCGATGTTATTATAAATTGGAAGTCATCTTTTTCAAATGTATTGTAATTCGGCAAACAAGGTATTTGTAATTTTCATTTCTGACGGTGTACACCTGTTATTCTTTTAGTAAATTATAAATAAGTATAATTAGTTAAATCTATTATAATACTTATGTTGGATTCTCATTTTATTGTAATGTATTTTTGTTGTTTGATTATTAAACAGACAACCTGACGAAGAATTTCGAAAACTAGTTTGTTGTCAAAAAACAATTACGAGTTATAAGCGTTTACTTCATTTCCAAATCAACATCCATCGGAAGTATTTGTATACCATGATGATCTGATAATCACACCATGATGATCTGATAATCACACCATGATGATCTGATAATCACACCATGATGATCTGATAATCACACCATGATGATCTGATAATCACACCATGATGATCTGATAATCACACCATGATGATCTGATAATCACACCATGATGATCTGATAATCACACCATGATGATCTGATAATCACACCATGATGATCTGATAATCACACCATGATGATCTGATAATCACACCATGATGATCTGATAATCACACCATGATGATCTGATAATCACACCATGATGATCTGATAATCACACCATGATGATCTGATAATCACACCATGATGATCTGATAATCACACCATGATGATCTGATAATCACACCATGATGATCTGATAATCACACCATGATGATCTGATAATCACACCATGATGATCTGATAATCACACCATGATGATCTGATAATCACACCATGATGATCTGATAATCACACCATGATGATCTGATAATCACACCATGATGATCTGATAATCACACCATGATGATCTGATAATCACACCATGATGATCTGATAATCACACCATGATGATCTGATAATCACACCATGATGATCTGATAATCACACCATGATGATCTGATAATCACACCATGATGATCTGATAATCACACCATGATGATCTGATAATCACACCATGATGATCTGATAATCAGACCATGATGATCTGATAATCAGACCATGGTGATCTGATAATCACACCATGATGATCTGATAATCAGACCATGATGATCTGATAATCAGACCATGATGATCTGATAATCAGACCATGATGATCTGATAATCACACCATGATGATCTGATAATCAGACCATGATGATCTGATAATCAGACCATGATGATCTGATAATCAGACCATGATGATCTGATAATCAGACCATGATGATCTGATAATCAGACCATGATGATCTGATAATCAGACCATGATGATCTGATAATCAGACCATGATGATCTGATAATCACACCATGATGATCTGATAATCACACCATGATGATCTGATAATCACACCATGATGATCTGATAATCAGACCATGATGATCTGATAATCACACCATGATGATCTGATAATCACACCATGATGATCTGATAATCAGACCATGATGATCTGATAATCAGACCATGATGATCTGATAATCACACCATGATGATCTGATAATCAGACCATGATGATCTGATAATCAGACCATGATGATCTGATAATCAGACCATGATGATCTGATAATCAGACCATGATGATCTGATAATCAGACCATGATGATCTGATAATCACACCATGATGATCTGATAATCACACCATGATGATCTGATAATCAGACCATGATGATCTGATAATCAGACCATGATGATCTGATAATCACACCATGATGATCTGATAATCACACCATGATGATCTGATAATCAGACCATGATGATCTGATAATCACACCATGATGATCTGATAATCAGACCATGATGATCTGATAATCAGACCATGATGATCTGATAATCAGACCATGATGATCTGATAATCAGACCATGATGATCTGATAATCACACCATGATGATCTGATAATCACACCATGATGATCTGATAATCAGACCATGATGATCTGATAATCAGACCATGATGATCTGATAATCAGACCATGATGATCTGATAATCAGACCATGATGATCTGATAATCAGACCATGATGATCTGATAATCAGACCATGATGATCTGATAATCAGACCATGATGATCTGATAATCAGACCATGATGATCTGATAATCAGACCATGATGATCTGATAATCACACCATGATGATCTGATAATCAGACCATGATGATCTGATAATCACACCATGATGATCTGATAATCAGACCATGATGATCTGATAATCAGACCATGATGATCTGATAATCAGACCATGATGATCTGATAATCAGACCATGATGATCTGATAATCACACCATGATGATCTGATAATCACACCATGATGATCTGATAATCAGACCATGATGATCTGATAATCAGACTATGATGATCTGATAATCAGACCATGATGATCTGATAATCAGACCATGATGATCTGATAATCAGACCATGATGATCTGATAATCAGACCATGATGATCTGATAATCAGACCATGATGATCTGATAATCAGACCATGATGATCTGATAATCACACCATGATGATCTGATAATCAGACCATGATGATCTGATAATCAGACCATGATGATCTGATAATCAGACCATGATGATCTGATAATCAGACCATGATGATCTGATAATCAGACCATGATGATCTGATAATCAGACCATGATGATCTGATAATCAGACCATGATGATCTGATAATCACACCATGATGATCTGATAATCACACCATGATGATCTGATAATCACACCATGATGATCTGATAATCACACCATGATGACCTGATAATCACACCATGATGATCTGATAATCAGACCATGATGATCTGATAATCAGACCATGATGATCTGATAATCACACCATGATGATCTGATAATCACACCATGATGATCTGATAATCAGACCATGATGATCTGATAATCAGACCATGATGATCTGATAATCAGACCATGATGATCTGATAATCAGACCATGATGATCTGATAATCAGACCATGATGATCTGATAATCAGACCATGATGATCTGATAATCAGACCATGATGATCTGATAATCACACCATGATGATCTGATAATCAGACCATGATGATCTGATAATCAGACCATGATGATCTGATAATCACACCATGATGATCTGATAATCACACCATGATGATCTGATAATCAGACCATGATGATCTGATAATCACACCATGATGATCTGATAATCAGACCATGATGATCTGATAATCAGACCATGATGATCTGATAATCAGACCATGATGATCTGATAATCAGACCATGATGATCTGATAATCACACCATGATGATCTGATAATCACACCATGATGATCTGATAATCAGACCATGATGATCTGATAATCAGACTATGATGATCTGATAATCAGACCATGATGATCTGATAATCAGACCATGATGATCTGATAATCAGACCATGATGATCTGATAATCAGACCATGATGATCTGATAATCAGACTATGATGATCTGATAATCAGACCATGATGATCTGATAATCAGACCATGATGATCTGATAATCAGACCATGATGATCTGATAATCAGACCATGATGATCTGATAATCAGACCATGATGATCTGATAATCACACCATGATGATCTGATAATCACACCATGATGATCTGATAATCACACCATGATGATCTGATAATCACACCATGATGATCTGATAATCACACCATGATGATCTGATAATCAGACCATGATGATCTGATAATCAGACCATGATGATCTGATAATCAGACCATGATGATCTGATAATCACACCATGATGATCTGATAATCACACCATGATGATCTGATAATCACACCATGATGATCTGATAATCACACCATGATGATCTGATAATCACACCATGATGATCTGATAATCAGACCATGATGATCTGATAATCAGACCATGATGATCTGATAATCACACCATGATGATCTGATAATCACACCATGATGATCTGATAATCAGACCATGATGATCTGATAATCAGACCATGGTGATCTGATAATCACACCATGATGATCTGATAATCAGACCATGATGATCTGATAATCAGACCATGATGATCTGATAATCAGACCATGATGATCTGATAATCACACCATGATGATCTGATAATCAGACCATGATGATCTGATAATCAGACCATGATGATCTGATAATCAGACCATGATGATCTGATAATCAGACCATGATGATCTGATAATCAGACCATGATGATCTGATAATCAGACCATGATGATCTGATAATCAGACCATGATGATCTGATAATCACACCATGATGATCTGATAATCACACCATGATGATCTGATAATCACACCATGATGATCTGATAATCAGACCATGATGATCTGATAATCACACCATGATGATCTGATAATCACACCATGATGATCTGATAATCAGACCATGATGATCTGATAATCAGACCATGATGATCTGATAATCACACCATGATGATCTGATAATCAGACCATGATGATCTGATAATCAGACCATGATGATCTGATAATCAGACCATGATGATCTGATAATCACACCATGATGATCTGATAATCAGACCATGATGATCTGATAATCAGACCATGATGATCTGATAATCAGACCATGATGATCTGATAATCAGACCATGATGATCTGATAATCAGACCATGATGATCTGATAATCAGACCATGATGATCTGATAATCACACCATGATGATCTGATAATCACACCATGATGATCTGATAATCACACCATGATGATCTGATAATCAGACCATGATGATCTGATAATCACACCATGATGACCTGATAATCACACCATGATGATCTGATAATCAGACCATGATGATCTGATAATCAGACCATGATGATCTGATAATCACACCATGATGATCTGATAATCACACCATGATGATCTGATAATCAGACCATGATGATCTGATAATCAGACCATGATGATCTGATAATCAGACCATGATGATCTGATAATCAGACCATGATGATCTGATAATCAGACCATGATGATCTGATAATCAGACCATGATGATCTGATAATCACACCATGATGATCTGATAATCACACCATGATGATCTGATAATCAGACCATGATGATCTGATAATCAGACCATGATGATCTGATAATCACACCATGATGATCTGATAATCACACCATGATGATCTGATAATCAGACCATGATGATCTGATAATCACACCATGATGATCTGATAATCAGACCATGATGATCTGATAATCAGACCATGATGATCTGATAATCAGACCATGATGATCTGATAATCAGACCATGATGATCTGATAATCACACCATGATGATCTGATAATCACACCATGATGATCTGATAATCACACCATGATGATCTGATAATCAGACCATGATGATCTGATAATCAGACCATGATGATCTGATAATCAGACCATGATGATCTGATAATCAGACCATGATGATCTGATAATCAGACCATGATGATCTGATAATCAGACCATGATGATCTGATAATCAGACCATGATGATCTGATAATCACACCATGATGATCTGATAATCACACCATGATGATCTGATAATCACACCATGATGATCTGATAATCACACCATGATGATCTGATAATCACACCATGATGATCTGATAATCAGACCATGATGATCTGATAATCAGACCATGATGATCTGATAATCAGACCATGATGATCTGATAATCACACCATGATGATCTGATAATCACACCATGATGATCTGATAATCACACCATGATGATCTGATAATCACACCATGATGATCTGATAATCACACCATGATGATCTGATAATCACACCATGATGATCTGATAATCAGACCATGATGATCTGATAATCACACCATGATGATCTGATAATCACACCATGATGATCTGATAATCAGACCATGATGATCTGATAATCAGACCATGATGATCTGATAATCAGACCATGATGATCTGATAATCAGACCATGATGATCTGATAATCAGACCATGATGATCTGATAATCAGACCATGATGATCTGATAATCAGACCATGATGATCTGATAATCACACCATGATGATCTGATAATCAGACCATGATGATCTGATAATCACACCATGATGATCTGATAATCACACCATGATGATCTGATAATCACACCATGATGATCTGATAATCACACCATGATGATCTGATAATCACACCATGATGATCTGATAATCACACCATGATGATCTGATAATCACACCATGATGATCTGATAATCACACCATGATGATCTGATAATCACACCATGATGATCTGATAATCACACCATGATGATCTGATAATCACACCATGATGATCTGATAATCACACCATGATGATCTGATAATCACACCATGATGATCTGATAATCACACCATGATGATCTGATAATCACACCATGATGATCTGATAATCACACCATGATGATCTGATAATCACACCATGATGATCTGATAATCACACCATGATGATCTGATAATCAGACCATGATGATCTGATAATCACACCATGATGATCTGATAATCAGACCATGATGATCTGATAATCACACCATGATGATCTGATAATCAGACCATGATGATCTGATAATCACACCATGATGATCTGATAATCACACCATGATGATCTGATAATCAGACCATGATGATCTGATAATCAGACCATGATGATCTGATAATCAGACCATGATGATCTGATAATCAGACCATGATGATCTGATAATCAGACCATGATGATCTGATAATCAGACCATGATGATCTGATAATCAGACCATGATGATCTGATAATCAGACCATGATGATCTGATAATCAGACCATGATGATCTGATAATCAGACCATGATGATCTGATAATCAGACCATGATGATCTGATAATCACACCATGATGATCTGATAATCACACCATGATGATCTGATAATCACACCATGATGATCTGATAATCACACCATGATGATCTGATAATCACACCATGATGATCTGATAATCACACCATGATGATCTGATAATCACACCATGATGATCTGATAATCACACCATGATGATCTGATAATCACACCATGATGATCTGATAATCACACCATGATGATCTGATAATCACACCATGATGATCTGATAATCACACCATGATGATCTGATAATCACACCATGATGATCTGATAATCACACCATGATGATCTGATAATCACACCATGATGATCTGATAATCAGACCATGATGATCTGATAATCACACCATGATGATCTGATAATCACACCATGATGATCTGATAATCACACCATGATGATCTGATAATCACACCATGATGATCTGATAATCACACCATGATGATCTGATAATCAGACCATGATGATCTGATAATCACACCATGATGATCTGATAATCAGACCATGATGATCTGATAATCACACCATGATGATCTGATAATCACACCATGATGATCTGATAATCACACCATGATGATCTGATAATCACACCATGATGATCTGATAATCACACCATGATGATCTGATAATCACACCATGATGATCTGATAATCAGACCATGATGATCTGATAATCACACCATGATGATCTGATAATCACACCATGATGATCTGATAATCAGACCATGATGATCTGATAATCACACCATGATGATCTGATAATCACACCATGATGATCTGATAATCACACCATGATGATCTGATAATCACACCATGATGATCTGATAATCACACCATGATGATCTGATAATCACACCATGATGATCTGATAATCACACCATGATGATCTGATAATCACACCATGATGATCTGATAATCACACCATGATGATCTGATAATCACACCATGATGATCTGATAATCACACCATGATGATCTGATAATCACACCATGATGATCTGATAATCACACCATGATGATCTGATAATCACACCATGATGATCTGATAATCACACCATGATGATCTGATAATCACACCATGATGATCTGATAATCACACCATGATGATCTGATAATCACACCATGATGATCTGATAATCACACCATGATGATCTGATAATCACACCATGATGATCTGATAATCACACCATGATGATCTGATAATCACACCATGATGATCTGATAATCACACCATGATGATCTGATAATCACACCATGATGATCTGATAATCACACCATGATGATCTGATAATCACACCATGATGATCTGATAATCACACCATGATGATCTGATAATCAGACCATGATGATCTGATAATCACACCATGATGATCTGATAATCACACCATGATGATCTGATAATCACACCATGATGATCTGATAATCATACCATGATGATCTGATAATCATACCATGATGATCTGATAATCACACCATGATGATCTGATAATCACACCATGATGATCTGAAAATCACACCATGATGATCTGATAATCACACCATGATGATCTGATAATCAGACCATGATGATCTGATAATCAGACCATGATGATCTGATAATCAGACCATGATGATCTGATAATCACACCATGATGATCTGATAATCATACCATGATTATCTGATAATCATACCATGATTATCTGATAATCATACCATGATGATCTGATAATCATACCATGATGATCTGATAATCATACCATGATGATCTGATAATCATACCATGATGATCTGATAATCATACCATGATGATCTGATAATCATACCATGATGATCTGATAATCATACCATGATGATCTGATAGTCATACCATGATGATCTGATAATCATACCATGATGATCTGATAATCATACCATGATGATCTGATAATCACACCATGATGATCTGATAATCACACCATGATGATCTGATAATCACACCATGATGATCTGATAATCACACCATGATGATCTGATAATCACACCATGATGATCTGATAATCAGACCATGATGATCTGATAATCAGACCATGATGATCTGATAATCACACCATGATGATCTGATAATCAGACCATGATGATCTGATAATCAGACCATGATGATCTGATAATCAGACCATGATGATCTGATAATCAGACCATGATGATCTGATAATCAGACCATGATGATCTGATAATCAGACCATGATGATCTGATAATCAGACCATGATGATCTGATAATCAGACCATGATGATCTGATAATCAGACCATGATGATCTGATAATCAGACCATGATGATCTGATAATCAGACCATGATGATCTGATAATCACACCATGATGATCTGATAATCAGACCATGATGATCTGATAATCAGACCATGATGATCTGATAATCAGACCATGATGATCTGATAATCAGACCATGATGATCTGATAATCAGACCATGATGATCTGATAATCACACCATGATGATCTGATAATCAGACCATGATGATCTGATAATCACACCATGATGATCTGATAATCAGACCATGATGATCTGATAATCATACCATGATGATCTGATAATCATACCATGATTATCTGATAATCATACCATGATTATCTGATAATCAGACCATGATGATCTGATAATCACACCATGATGATCTGATAATCAACCATGATGATCTGATAATCACACCATGATGATCTGATAATCACAACATGATGATCTGATAATCACACCATGTTGATCTGATAATCACACGTTTATGATCTGATAATCACACCATGATGATCTGATAATCACACCATGATGATCTGATAATCACACCATGATGATCTGATAATCACACCATGATGATCTGATAATCACACCATGATGATCTGATAATCACACCATGATGATCTGATAATCACACCATGATGATCTGATAATCACACCATGATGATCTGATAATCACACCATGATGATCTGATCATCACACCATGATGATCTGATAATCACACCATGATGATCTGATAATCACACCATGATGATCTGATAATCACACCATGATGATCTGATAATCACACCATGATGATCTGATAATCAGACCATGATGATCTGATAATCAGACCATGATGATCTGATAATCAGACCATGATGATCTGATAATCAGACCATGATGATCTGATAATCAGACCATGATGATCTGATAATCAGACCATGATGATCTGATAATCAGACCATGATGATCTGATAATCAGACCATGATGATCTGATAATCAGACCATGATGATCTGATAATCAGACCATGATGATCTGATAATCACACCATGATGATCTGATAATCACACCATGATGATCTGATAATCAGACCATGATGATCTGATAATCACACCATGATGATCTGATAATCACACCATGATGATCTGATAATCAGACCATGATGATCTGATAATCAGACCATGATGATCTGATAATCAGACCATGATGATCTGATAATCAGACCATGATGATCTGATAATCAGACCATGATGATCTGATAATCACACCATGATGATCTGATAATCAGACCATGATGATCTGATAATCATACCATGATTATCTGATAATCAGACCATGATGATCTGATAATCAGACCATGATGATCTGATAATCATACCATGATTATCTGATAATCAGACCATGATGATCTGATAATCACACCATGATGATCTGATAATCACACCATGATGATCTGATAATCACATCATGATGATCTGATAATCACACCAGGAAGATCTGATAATCAGACCATGATGATCTGATAATCAGACCATGATGATCTGATAATCAGACCATGATGATCTGATAATCAGACCATGATGATCTGATAATCAGACCATGATGATCTGATAATCAGACCATGATGAATTACGTTTATAAACCCACATGCCGATATTTGTTTACGCCCGTTTTGCTACGGTTTATTTCAAGTCACTTTACAGTTGGTGCTAATCATTACCACTCAAGGTTTTAATTCGAAATGACTCAAATACGGGTCGGAATCTGTATTCAATGATTGCTTTTAAAATTCTCCAAATATTTTCCGAGGCCATAAGGATTCAAATAAAAGTCAAAAAATATAATTTACATTTCATTTGGAAATTTTAATGCAATGACTTTTCTGTAAATTGATGAGAAGTGAGAAAGCTTTTGATTTTCTGGGCTTGTGATGAATAAATGCCAGGAGGATGGCAGCGTCGCCTATTGTGCTTCAATGCACTTGCCGTCTTCGTTCCCAGTTACACGGATAGGTAACGTTATTGCTTCCTTATGAATTCTCCAAGCTAGTCTTAAATAATACTATTTCCACAAGTACAAACACCGTTGTTATTCCGTTAAACTTACTTAAACTGAGACGAAAAGTTGTGTTGGGCAAAATGAAAACATTAATTGCATTTCATGTTTTCATGTTGATATTTACCCATCGCGTTGCCGATTGCTTCTATATAGGTAGTCTGTGTTACGGTATAGAAATCCTGTAAATATGTAATAAAATAGCTCTGAAGAACGAAATTCCAATTAAATCATGCGGAATGACATTAATCATGCACATGTAAATCATGATTTGCCCTACAACTGTGACTACGTATTTCATATCGCAAGTAAAATATTCTTTTCTTTTCCGGCCGTACTCAGTTTTTAGCGATATCCATAGTAGTAACCAGAGAATGCTATTATCATAGTCTCACGTCTCAAACAATAATAAATTCAAGGTACGTGGTTGCCATGGTTACCTGAGGTATACAAGGTATGGAGATAGTTATTTCAAAAATCTATCGGAACAATTCACAGGGAAAATTTTGAAACTATGGGGATTTTGGGAATTACCCCTTGTCGAGGTTAAACTCTATGGCATTGAAAGCATAAGGTTAAAATCTCATAAGTGGTTTTGAGTGAATTTTTGAAATACTATATGCATACCTTGTATACATCAGGTAACCATGGTTTCAAGATACCTTGAATAAATTATTGGTCAGGTTTAAATTGGAAAACCTAATTAACTGATTCGTGAAGACGGTCTAGAATCACAAGGCTTTTGCAAACCTAAACCCTGATACTCCATTTTAAGCCTCCCCTGTGAATTTTCATTATTGCACAATGCAAAAAATATATATAGAAATCCTCAATATGATGAAAGATAATATTGAGAATGGAAGTCGGTTTTAATGAAATACGTAAATTTTAAATTAAAACGTATTTATAAGGTGACACCATGATGAATGAAATTCATTGATAAAATGATAAATGTAAATTATAAATACCGTGGGATGGGAATATTTACTGTTGCTCCGCCGTAGGCTTTCCGTCATCTTTAATTCCTTATCTAATGAAAGGATCTGACGACCTAAACAGCTGATTGTTGGAGAACAATGAGTCCATTCATTCGATTTCGCCGAGTTCCTTTCGAGTGAAATGATACATTTCCATGCCAATGTTGCTTAGCCAACGTAATGTATCTATTGTTTTCAGGTGGTGCAAATCATTCTACCTGCAAATTCTGCATTACGTGCAGTAAAATTGAATCTTTTTGCAAATATTTCAGTTTATTTCTATACAAATCTACTCCATATACATAAATGGCAATGCAATTAATTATTTGCAAAAAGATTCAATTTTACTGCACGCAATGCAGAATTTGCAAGTAGAATGATTTGTACTACCTGAAAACAGAATAGATACATTACGTTGGCTAAGCAACATTGGCATGGAAATGTATCATTTCACTTGAAAGGAACTCGGCGAAATCGAATGAATGGACTCATTGTTCTCCAACAATCAGCTGTTTAGGTCGTCAGATCCTTTCATTAGATAAGGAATTAAAGATGACGGAAAGCCTACGGCGGAACAACAATATTATTCGTATTTAAGTCTTCCAGTCAAATACAAATGTGTCTTGAAGTAACCTATAATTTTTATTTTCAAAATGTTTTCGGATGACTAAAGACTTACGGCTTTCAAATAAGGAAACTAAACTGGAATATCAACCAAATAAATTTGAGAAAATTCTTTGGTTAGTTTCATTTTTTATTTCTGCCAGTCATTTCCTTTACTTGATACTCCGATTAGCAGAAACTGCCACACGGGTGAATTTGCTTGACCATTCCGATGTATTTTTACATTTGTTTTGGATTTCTTGCAGTTCTTTAGCGTTTTTCCTAGATTTAAATACCTTTTGCTATCTTTCTCAGAATATTAGATTTGTAAATTCAACTATTCAAGTTGAACAAAAGCTATCAAGTTAGTTAATTTATAATTTTTTGACGTCAAAAATACTGAAAGTATCACCAACGAAAATCTGAATGTGCCACCGATATATATGAACTGACCATCTGTATTTTAGAAGGCCATTAAGTCCTTACCCAATGAAAGAAAAATTGAACTACCCACCTTTTAAACTGAAGTTCCAACAAGTTTTTATAAATTTCACCGACACCGTCTTATGAAATTAACAAATTAATAAAACAAAATTAATAAAACTTGTGGTAGTTTCAGTTTAAAAGTTGGCCACTTCAGTTTTTCTGGCTACATCATTAAAGGTGGTATATTCAGGTTTTCTTTGGCGATACTTTCAGTTTTTTGGTGGTGCATTTAAATTTTCGCCATTTTTTCATCTTATTTGGAGAAGCATAACACACGAATATTAAAAGTGTAAAAATGACAAAGCTTATACTACTAATAATTATTGTATTTTTTGTTTGGAAGAGTATCTGACAAACAAAAGACAAAAATCAAAAGTAAAATGGTGGAAATAACCCTTAGTGATTTTCATGTATTTTCTTTACTTTCAGCAGTTATAGATTACATGGTAATACTAATTTTACTTTAAATAATATTTGTGCAGAACAAATTGAACTTTTCTTTTTATTGAACTTCCAGGAAATTGAAAAGAGTTGTCATTTGTGAGTGTACAAACATTTTAGTAAATATTCAATAACACTTTAAACACAATATCAATAACGTTAAACAAAGCCCTGGACTTAGGAAATTCAAATGTTTTCCATATACAATATAATGATAATGAAGATTACATGTAATGTGGAGGGAGGACATAAACATGAGATTTCATTTGAAATGTCGAAATAAATTGTCATTTAACACCTAGTTGTATGTGGAGAGTTTATTACGTGCATTAGAAAAGATTCAAATGCTAAACTGCAGTCAAATGCTTTTGAAAAAAAATTATGACTGGACTATTGTAGTGATGACCAATTTCAAGCCACAATAAGTGTTCACGGGGTTTTACATTTAAGCTATACTGTTTTCTTTATATTTATAAACATGAGTTGTGAGTAACATTCTGTGAAATGTCTGTAAATCATAATTTCATTATTATTTCCAGTATTTATGTTGGCAAGTCGGACATTTCCACGTAATTTTACAGTTACCATTAAAGCTACATCAATCATACAATGGCGTTAATTGTAAACATAAGTTAGATGTTAATTTAACGTCCATTCCTGATCGGAAAACATTTTCTTTCATTCAAATGAAACTTTTCGTGGCTTTTCAAGGCAGATGGTCTCGCAAAACATTTATCACAAGAGTCACACAAGTGGCAATTAACTACAATGCGCAAGTTGGTGGTTTACTACACGAGATGATCTTTTCAATGACTTGTACCAAATATAGGAATTGAATGCTTTTTTAGTCTGGATGCCTACATGCTCTTTCAGGGTAGAGCATCTATTAAATGATTTTTAACAAATATTGCACTCGAACAATCTTATAGCTATAAGCCATATGGGACTTCCAAGTTAAAGGATCTTTTAAATGATTTCCACAATTATTACACTCGAACAATCTTATAGCCGTATGGGTGTCTTCATGCAATTCTAAGTTAAAGAATGTTTTAAATGATTTTCCACAAATATTGCACTCGAATGGTCTTTTAGCACTATGGGTGACTTTATGCCTTTTTAATATGGCAGATGTTTTCAATGATTTTCCACAAATATTGCGTTCGAAAGTCTTTCAGCTGTATGATTGTCTTCATGCACTTTTAATTTGGCGGATGTCTTAAATGATTTTCCACATATACTGCACTGGAATGGTCCTTCAACCAAATGGGAGACTTCATGCCTTTTCAAGTAACAGGCTGTTTTAAATGATTTTCCACAAATATTGCTCTGGAAAGGTCTTTCAGCCGTATGGGTGCCTTCATGGCGTTTTATGGGAGTGGATCTTTTAAATGACTTTCCACAAATACTGCACTGGAATGGACGTTCAGCCCTATGGATGACTTTATGGACTTTCAAATCAAATGGTGTTTTAAATGCGTTTCCACAAATATTTCCCTGGAAAGTTAATTCGTTCAGCCCTATGGATTTCTTCATGCTTCTTTAAGTAATAGGGTTTTGTGAAGCATTTGCCACAAGTATTGTACTAGAAAGGTCTCTCTCTTTCTCCTGAATGAATTCGTTGGTGGTCTTTGCGGATGTCGGGTGTTACAAAATCTTTTTCGCGAGTGTTGTTTTAGAAATGCGGATTTTCTAAATGATTGGCCGTAGAGCCAGTACTGGAATTTTTAAAACGACAAAGATTTTACTGTAATTGCTGCATTCAAAACAATTTAATATTTTCGTGAACTGTATAGATTACGGCAAACTAATTATAATTACCCACAACTTTGCATTTCACGTATGTTGTCATTATTGGAAGTGGAATCATCGGTCCTGGTTTTAGAATTAATTTGCATTTCATATTGGGAAGTGGTCTTCGTCGTTTGTACGCTTTCTGGAAAGATAAATAAATAGATAAAATCCTGTAAAAAACGGTTAGACCAAGCTGGGAACACTAAAAAACAAATATTAATAATTCTACCATAATATTCTTTATAAATCATGTTTCATTATCCACCTGGTATATCCACAAAATTTTGGGAAAATCAATATCAATATTTAGGGCTGTCCTTAATGCTCAAAAATTTGCCTTTATACAACGTAGATTAGATTAATGTTTTCCGATGCAGGACTTCAACCTTTCTACATACTATTGTATTTAATACTTTTACTTTAAAATAGTTTTATTAATACCTGTGGAATCCAAATATTCCATAGTTGGCCCCGGACTGATTAATTCCTCAATCGTAATATCTTCTTCGACTTTTATTCTGCCAAACGCGTCGATCGCTTTATTTCCTTCCATATTAAATCAATTGTAAACTCTTTTAAACTTTTATTTGTCATCTGGTTCTGTATTCCTGCCTTTCTGCTAATTTGCACCTGTTGCACTTTTATCGCGCCAATTCCTACATAGTCAGAACTTCTACTGCATCATTTATAGTGCCCCGTGAAATATTTTCTTGTTATTATGAAAACAAAGATTTAGAAAATACTATTAAAACATTCGAAATTGTTTTAAGACTTGAGGCAAGGTATATTATCAGCTCGGAGTAATGGTACTCGGGACTGGATAAATAACTTGGATTTTGGAATCCGGTCGTACTATTTGGCACCCCCCAAAATGGATTTGGCACCCCCCAAATAAATGGCACCCCCCATTAAGGTGACCATATTTTCCCATTGCATACCATACGTGGCCGCCAAATAGAAAAAGCACCCCCCAATAGAAGTGGCACCCCCCAAAAGAAATGGCACCCCCCAATAGAAATGGCACCCCCCAATAGAAATGGCACCCCCCAAAAGAAATGGCACCCCCAATAGAAATGGCACCCCCCAATAGAAATGGCACCCCCCAACTGAAATCAACTGAAATGGCACCCCCCAACTGAACTGGCACCCCCCAACTGAAATCAACTGAAATGGCAGCCCCCAACTGAACTGGCACCCCCCAACTGAAATCAACTGAAATGGCACCCCCCAACTGAACTGGCACCCCCCAACTGAAATCAACTGAAATGGCACCCCCCAACTGAACTGGCACCCCCCAACTGAAATCAACTGAAATGGCACCCCCAACTGAAATCAACTGAAATGGCACCCCCCAACTGAAATTAACTGAAATGGCACCCCCCAACTGAAATTAACTGAAATGGCACCCCCCAACTGAAATTAACTGAAATGGCACCCCCAAATGAAATGAACTGAAATGGCACTTCCCAACTGAAATGGCACCCCCAACTGAAATGGCCCCCCCAACTGAAATAGCACCCCCCAACTGAAATTATCTGAAATGGCACCCCCCAACTGAAATTAACTGAAATGGCACCCCCCAAATGAAATGAACTGAAATGGCACTTCCCAACTGAAATGGCACCCCCAACTGAAATGGCCCCCCCAACTGAAATGGCACCCCCCAACACGCAAATGAAATGAACTGAAGGCATCCAACTGAAATGGCACTTCCCAACTGAAATGGCACCCCCAAATGAATGGCACCGCCAAATGAAATTAACTGAAATGGCACGCCCCAACTGAAATGGCACCCTCGAACTGAAATGGGTTCCATTTCAGTTGGGGGGTGCAATTTCAGTTAATTTCATTTGGCGGTGCCATTTCATTTGGGGGGGGGCCATTTCAGTTGGGAAGTGCCATTTCAGTTCATTTCATTTGGGGGGTGCCATTTCAGTTGGGGGGTGCCATTTCAGTTGGGGGTGCTATTTCAGTTGATTTCAGTTGGGGGGTGCCATTTCAGTTAATTTCAGTTGGGGGGTGCCATTTCAGTTAATTTCAGTTGGGGGGTGCCATTTCAATTGGCGGGTGCTATTTCAGTTGATTTCAGTTGGGGGGTGCCATTTCAGTTGGGGGGTGCCATTTCAGTTGGGGGTGCCATTTCAGTTGGGAAGTGCCATTTCAGTTCATTTCATTTGGGGGGTGCCATTTCATTTGGGGGGTGCCATTCAGTTGGGGGGTGCCATTTCAGTTGAGTTCAGTTGGGGGGGGGGTGCCATTTCAGTATATTTCAGTTCGGGGGTGCCATTTCAGTATATTTCAGTTGGGGGTGCCATTTCAGTTGATTTCAGTTGGGGGGTGCCATTTCAGTTGATTTCAGTTGGGGGTTGCCAGTTCAAATGGGGGGTGCCATTTCAGTTGATTTCAGTTGGGGGGTGCCATTTCTGTTGATTTCAGTTGGGGGGTGCAATTTCAGTTGATTTCAGTTGGAGGTGCCATTTCAGTTGGAGGGTGCCATTTCTATTGAGGGGGTGCCATTTCTATTGGGGGGTGCCATTTCTATTGGGGGGTGCCATTTCTATTGGGGGGTGCCATTTCTATTGGGGGGTGCCATTTCTATTGGGGGGTGCCAATTCTATTGGGGGGTGCCATTTCTATTGGGGGTGCCATTTCTATTGGGGGGTGCCATTTCTATTGGGGGGTGCCATTTCTATTGGGGGGTGCCATTTCTATTGGGGGGTGCCATTTCTATTGGGGGGTGCCATTTCTATTGGGGGGTGCCATTTCTATTTGGGGGTGCCATTTCTATTGGGGGGTGCCATTTCTATTGGGGGGTGCCATTTCTATTGGGGGGTGCCATTTCTTTTGGGGGGTGCCATTTCTATTGGGGGGTGCTTTTTCTATTTGGCGGCCACGTATGGTATACAATGGAAAAATATGGTCACCTTAATGGGGGGTGCCATTTATTTGGGGGGTGCCAAATCCATTTTGGGGGGTGCCAAATAGTACGGCCGTTTTGGAATCCACTTTTTTGTTTAAAATTACTTGCCAAAACTTGTTCCTCCTGTATAAAAGTGCAGTTTTGGTAAAATGAGCCAAGAATGTTAAATAAATCCTTTGATTAATGAAGATATCTGTAGGTCAAATAATTATCAGAGCAGGTTGCATTGCATTCAGACTGTCGGATATCAGTTTTTGAGAGCTTTTATTCGGAAGTCATAGATCACAGAGAGATCAACAATCAAAGACCAAAGATCATCAAACTAGTCTACTTCTATGGTCCATCTATTAAAATTAAGTTTTAACAAATTATCGCAAAGCGTCCATGCATATTTGAGTGATCGAACTCTGAATTAACACGCAGACACACCGACAGAACTAAGACACAAAAAGTTGACTTTGCACTTAACAATATTTTGCTATCATTTTAAAGACCCGAATAGTACTAAGCTGTTAGATTCTTAAGACGAACATACTTTATACTATCATGTATATATGTATGTATGTAACTCCAATAAAAATCAATTTTTCTGCCTTCGTTCCAATTCTGGACAAATAAGAAATCTCTTTATACAGGGTGGGCCAGAAACAACTATACATCCTTTGACTGCTAATAACTCAATAACGGTAAGGTGTATTTCAACGGGAGTTACATATTCTGAAAGGGCATACATTTTTTAGTGGAACAAGGGTCTTGAGGTGCAACGGGTAACTCACAGGCACTAAGGGTAGTAGCTAAGAGTAAGCAAGTGAAAATCTCAATTTTGTCTGAAATATTTTGCATTTTCGTCTGCTGATTTTTACATTTCTTTCCCACTGCATGGGTTTGGTAATGTCCAAAATACCCGTATAAAACCCTGGATTTGTCATACCATCTGAACTGAAAACCCTTCCATCTGCATTTGGGTAGGAATGTGGTCTGGTTTTCATTTCTTCCATGGGACCTTAAAAGCAGACCGTTACATGGTTATGCTCTGCTCTGTGGTTCTGTTCTGCAGGCTTTTCGAAAAATACCAAATTTTTCCAACTTTTACATAATGCAAAACTCATTTCTCACTGCATGTAAGACAATTTTCCAGATAGTTGGATTGGATGGGATAGTCCTACCTGTAGCATGGCCTATAGGGCTCCAAGGTCGCCAGGCCTCACCCCTCCTGGCAATCACATTCCTGCCCAAACGCAGAGGGAAGTGCTTTTCAGTTCAGATGGTATGGTGAATAAAGTGTTGTCTGTGCTCAACATACGGGTATTTTGGACATTACCACACCCGAGATGTAAAAATTAACAAACGAAAATGCAAAATATTTCAGAAAAAATTGAGATTTTGATCAATTTGAGTTACCCATTGCACCTCAAGACCCTTGTTCCACTAAAAAATGTATACCCTTTCAGAATATGTAACTCCCGTTGAAAAACACCTTACCGTTATTGAGTTATTAGCGATCAGAGTCGATGTATAGTTGTTTCTGGCCCACCCTGTATAACCTTATT
>JABJWA020000048.1:0-63597 GCA_020352615.2 Yoshiicerus persimilis
ATCATGGTTTTGATTGTCAAATCATCATGGTTTGATTGTCAAATCATCATGGTTTGATTGTCAAATCGATCATGGTTTGATTGTCAAATCATCATGGTTTGATTGTCAAATCATCATGGTTTGATTGTCAAATCATCATGGTTTGATTGTCAATCATCATGGTTTGATTGTCAAATCATCATGGTTTGATTGTCAAATCAGCCATGGTTTGATTGTCAAATCATCATGGTTTGATTGTCAAATCATCATGGTTTGATTGTCAAATCATCATGGTTTGATTGTCAAATCATCATGGTTTGATTGTCAAATCAGCATGGTTTGATTGTCAAATCATCATGGTTTGATTGCCAGATCATCATGATCATCAGACGCCAAACAGACAGACAGGAAGATCGCATCATTATATTAATAAAGTAGCTTCCCGCGAACACACAGACGGACTGACAGATCAGGTACATTAATAAAGTAGCTTCCCGCCAACACATAGACAGACAGACAGGTCAGGTATATTACTAAAGTAGCTACCCGCGAATAGATCCCGCGGATAATGCTCTAGTAGTTAGCAGAGCAAGGTAAGGTGGCGCTCAGTGGGACGTTGTGTTTCCGTGACTTGTGTCATATGTGCATTGCTATGTGACTGCCAACTTTCAATTCTGCAGAAACTGCAGAAAGTCCGAGGGTGCTTATTTTCACCGGGTAGCAAGGTATTTGAGTGAGTGACGTTTTAAAAAAGAATTTATAAATTTATGTAAATGCGTTCTGAAGTTATAAGAAACACAAAATTGTCATCACCGAAGGACAGACGGACAGCGTGACAGAGCATTCCAGTAAATACCGTGCCGATATTTAATAGTTGAAAGATTCATGGAAACAAAAATATTTTCATTTAATTAGGGCAATTTTTAGCCCGACCAAGGGCTTATAGAACGGGTTTGTCTGTGTGTGTGTGTGTGTGTGTGTGTGTCTGTTCGCACTCTCATTTTCGTAAATCTTAATCAAAAAATTTTTTACGCCGGATTTAAACGAATTGGCCCAAGTCAAAGGCTAAGTTCGTTGGGCAGGAAAATCGTACGAACGATGTTCTCAAAATTTCGTATTTGTCATATGGCCAAGGAGATAGTCAATTCAACTTTTAGTCAAAATATTAATTTCAGCGCTCTTAATAATAGAGGAATTAGACATTCCTGTAAATAAATTTCCATAGGGTCCAACCTTTCCATGAATTTTATATCGTTTCTGTTTAACAAGTGATAGAAAGATATAAATTATGTAAAAATTTGCTTTTGAAAAAGAGAGACATTTCAATTTGAAAATCGTTTCCTTTCCTTTGTTAGCGGGATAGCATTAAAAAATTTATCTTGCTTCTCAAAATTTGGAAATTTGCTTTTCAAAATTTGGAAATTTGCTTCTCAAAATTTGGAAATTTGCTTCTCAAAATTTGGAAATTTGCTTCTCAAAATTTGGAAATTTGTTTCTCAAAATTTGGAAATTTGTTTCTCAAAATTTGGAAATTTGCTTCTCAAAATTTGGAAATTTGCTTCTCAAAATTTGGAAATTTGCTTCTCAAAATTTGGAAATTTGCTTCTCAAAATTTGGAAATTTGCTTCTCAAAATTTGGAAATTTGCTTCTCAAAATTTCAATATTTGCTTCCTAAAATTTCAATATTTGCTTCTCAAAATTTCAATATTTGCTTCTCAAAGTTTCAATATTTGCTTCTCAAAATTTCAATATTTGCTTCTCAAAGTTTCAATATTTGCTTCTCAAAATTTCAATATTTGCTTCTCAAAATTCCAATATTTGCTTCTCAAAATTTAATTATTGTTCTAATCTATTCTATTCTATTCTTGTAATAAATGTAAGGCTAAATTAGACAATATGGAAATTCTCTAAGGCTATTTCCACTGCAGGGGCAAAGTCCGCCAACGGGTTACGTAACGGAGGGCGGTCAATCACATTGGCACGACCGCAGGTCGTGCTAATGTGATTGCTGCCCGGAGTCGCCAACGGCTCCCAGTCCGAGAACGGGATGCAACGGAGGTCAAGCAGTCTCATTAGTCCGACCGAAGGTCGGGCTAATGATACTGCTTGGCCGGAGTTTTTTTCTCTATTATGGCATTCGAACATGTATCCTGTACCTCCACTCATACCACCAATCCACATGGCAACTTAAAAACATCGCCAAGCCGTAACATTAAGCGAGCCAAAGGGTATATTTGATATATGTATACGTGATATGTAGCCATAAAGTGGGAAACACCAAAAAAGTTAGCTTAGCGCTTCATAAAGTGGAAAGCACTAAAAAAGTTAGCTTACAGCTTCATAAAGTGGGAAACACCCAAAAAGTTAGCTTACCGCTTCATAAAGTGGGAAACACCAAAAAAGTTAGCTTAGCGCTTCATAAAGTGGGAAACACCGAAAAAGTTAACTTACCGCTTCATAAAGTGGGAAACACCAAAAAGTTAGCTTAGCGCTTCATAAAGTGGGAAACCTACAAAAAGTTAGCTTAGCGCTTCATAAAGTGGGAAACACCAAAAAGTTAGCTTAGCGCTTCATAAAGCGGGAAACTCCAAAAGAGTTAGCTTAACGCTTCATAAAGTGGAAAACACACAAAAAGTTGGCTTAGCACTTCAAAAAGTGGGAAACACAAAAAATGTTAGCCTACCGCTTCATAAAAGTGGGAAACACCCAAAAAGTTAGCTTAGCGCTGCATAAAGTGGGAAACACCGAAAAAGTTAACTTACCGCTTCGTAAAGTGGGAAATACCAAAAAAGCTAGCTTAGCGCTTCATATGATAAAAGACACCCAAAAAGAGTGTATACCGCTTCTCAAAAGTGGTCACACCCAAAAGCCATATTTTACACCTAAAAGCCCTATTTGAGTATCTTATTCAATATAAAGTGGAAGCGGTGTAAAATATTTTTTACTATCCCGCTAACAAACTACTAGAAGCGGTGTAAGATATTTTAGTACCCAAAACCCCATTTTCATATCTTATTGCTTATAAAGTGAGCGCGCGTTATCTCCGAAAGGGGAGGGGTGACCACACCCATTTTAAATAGAGTTCCTAACTAGGTCGAGATGAGTCCAAATCCGAGGTTTTATCCAAATCGGTCAATGCCTTCAAGAGTTATCGTGTTGACATACATACATACGGACAGAAAACACGGTTCCATAAGAGAGCCTCTGGCTCGCTAAAACTGTGCCCTGGTAGGTTTAATATCTCAATATTCTTTGTTCAATTAAGATGGAAAACAATATCTCAATTTAGACAATCCATATCTGTCCAATGGTCCCCAACCGCATGTATTTCGCATGTCAATGGCATTATCACTCCCCATGCCCTTATCAACATGTAAATAAGGTGACGCTCCTTACTGTGGCCCACAATTCTGTAAGCAGGGTAGCGTGTCCTTCTTAAGGACACGATAATTCAGCAATTTTACATTGGAAAATTGCTTTGGATTTATATTTTAAATAACTTTAAAATTCGATAAATAAATGCAAATGTATACCACTTAGTTTTGTATTTCAGAAACATTGCATTTATTTATTTTTCTATTAGCGTTGCAAAGTGCAAATGGCGGATTGTGTGGCCGCTCTACTAAATATCCATTAGAATTTGTTGGAATTGCAACTATCGTGTATCTAATACTTCCATCAATTAAAGAATTGGAGAGCGCTTTCTCGTAATCAGTCATCTTTTGTCTTAAATACTGCAAGACACTTAGTACCTTTTGTAGACCAAGCAGTAGTAGACGAGGTCAGTTTACTTAGCAAAGTCGACTTTGATTACAATTTTGTTGCTATTTTATTCATCTTGATTTTTTATTAGCTATGCTTTCTCTAATTGTTGCGCTAAAAATGGAAATACATCCAAAGACTGTTGTGTAAGTCGGAGTCTTCATTGCCCAACCTCTCCAACGTTTAAAAATTACGTAAATGTTCTTAGTTTTTCTGAAATAAATAACTATAGCGATGAAATATTTTCAATGTACATAGTCATGCTAATCTACGTGAACAGCATTAATAGACGATACATATTCATGTTACACTACATGTGAGATTTCAAATATAAAGTGGATAACTTCTTTTAGGCAATAACCATTGTTGCACCATATTTGCGGCATCTGTATCGCGAAAGAACTAGGGTACCATTTCTAAAGATTTGCTCTTCCACGAAAAAATTTGAATTTTTTGTTTTACTTTTTAAATTGGCATACAATTTTGGCCCTTATAATATTTTTGCTAACTTGGTGTGATCTCTGAAAATCATCAAAAGTCAGTACTTTTCAGTTTTGAAATGTATATTTTTGCATAACTTGACTTCCTTCCATTTTAGAGAGTTGAAATTAATTCTTGTTGACACATTATTAAATAGAGTAGATGGTGTATATGATGATGATGTTTACGGCTATACCCCACTTGGGAAAACCCACCCCTTAGGGTCAACATTCACCAAAATCATCATATGTTCATAAAAACACGTTGCGGCATTAGGAACACGAAATAGAAAGCATGTTTTTCAAGAGTATTTACTCATTACCGGTGTCCAGTCATTACCGGTATCTAGTCATTACCGGTATCTAGTCATTACTGGTGTCTAGTCATTACACGTATCTAGTCATTACGGGTATCTAGTCATTACGGTATCTAGTCGTTACCGGTATCTAGTCGTTACCGGTATCAGTCATTACCGGTATCTAGTCATTACGGTATCTAGTCATTACGTTTATCCGGATTACTTCTATACGGATTCACAATCCGGTTTAGTTCTATCCGGATCCGGATTAGTTCTATCCGGTTTGCGGATTAGTTCTATCCGGTTTGCGGATTAGTTCTATGCAGTTTGCGGATTACTTCTATCCGGCTTGCGGATTAGTTCTATGAGGATCCGGATGACTTCCATCTGGTTTGCGGATTACTTCTACGTGCCCTATAATTGACTTCTCTATTTTAGAACATGCTAGATCTGCTAAATAATAATATTATTCGATAAAATAATTTCCCCATTTGTCCAATAAAGGCTCTCCTCCTTAATCATTTTCAAGCGCCGGCTGCATACTTATACTATGCGCTAAGTACCTGTACCATTAAATAAAGCCGCGAAAGCAGGCAGTTCAAAATTCCAATTCGCTCCAAATTCTTTTCCCAATTTTTAACTATTTTTCACTATAAATCATTATTCAATTTACAGTATTCTAAATGTCACTAATAGGCATCAAAATCAACTACAATTTGGAAGTTTTTGTATCGTATATTAATAAATATATAGCTTAAATTCTTAACTTGAAAATTAAGCCCATGACTTACCGCTCGGCCTAGACAGAAGATTTGGTTCCTAAAA
The DNA here is from genome assembly GCA_020352615.2 of Yoshiicerus persimilis. Taxonomy (NCBI): domain Eukaryota; kingdom Metazoa; phylum Arthropoda; class Collembola; order Entomobryomorpha; family Tomoceridae; genus Yoshiicerus; species Yoshiicerus persimilis. The sequence goes on from JABJWA020000048.1 coordinate 5,346, forward strand.
AAACTATTTGGTATATCAAAGGCAAGAGTCTAGTGCCGGGCTCACGAAAAGGTAAGTCTTCAACCTTTTTTTTCTCTCTGCAAATATATAAATTATCAGAGCAATTTCATAATTCTATATCAGACTACTCTGCGGAAATTATCTATTGATTACCAGAATGTCAGTTGTACACAGCCCTAGAAGAAAAGTCAAGGAAATAAACGTAAACACGACACTATTTACTCTGACGATAATCAAAAGAAAAGGAAAATGCAGCTGGAGGATCTAGCAGACTTGATCAGGAACACTAATGCAGATCTCGGTAGCAAAATTGATTCTAATACCAAATTAATGCAAAAAATTGGACACCATCACTACAGCCCTCGCCAAAAAAGTAGAAATGCTGGAAACAAACTTAAATTGTTGCAAAAAAGAAATATCTGTGCTGAAGAAGCAGAACCTGGAGCTAACCTCTGTAATCAACGACAAAAATATTATCATCCACGGAATTAATGAATGTGAAAATGAATCCACCGCAAACCTGAGAACAGCTGTTTTCGCCATCTTCAACCTACTTAACATAACTGGAATACATCTGGACACAATCTACAGAATTGGCAAGTCCAGAACCAATGGTACTCCCCGCCCAATCAAAATTTCTCTTGTGCTAAAGCACGACAAATACTTAATTATGGCCAACGCAAAATACCTGCGCGACATACCACAGTGCAGAGGAGTCTCTTTCAGTGATGATCTCTCCAAGGAATCAGGAAAGAAAGGGGTATTCTACGGAAAGCAAAACTTGAAGCCACAACAGCCGGAAAAAGTGCAACATTGAAAGGAAGTGTGCTTCTCATCGATGGTGTCAGAATAATTGTATCAGAAGACGACTCAGTGAAACCAGCAGTTTCTACATCGGCATAGCAAACCCCCGAAAATCTTGTGCTACATAAAAACCCTTGCAACCGGAAACCAAAGGAAAGGAAAATCAACATTGCCCATATTAATATAAGATCCTTGTGCAATAAACTCCATCTTATTAATGATCACCTCAACGATTCCAGCGACTACGAAGTATTTTGCTTGACAGAATCTTTCTCAAGGAAGGAATAATGTCTCCTCAACTGAAAGGCTACAATATCATTCGAGAAGATCGTAAGTATAAAGGAGGTGGAGGTATATGTATCTTCCTAAAACCACAGTATAAATTTAAAAAAATTATTCCTAAAAATTACTCTTTGCTTAAACTTAATTGTAACATAGAATATTGTTATATCAGCGTCCAGTATAAATTTGAAAAATCTTTTACCGTTTTATGTGTCTATAGGCAACCCATTTATGACCAAGCAACTATCGATTATGATTTCGAGACTTTCGACATCTTATTTTCTGATGTTATTCAATCAAACAAAATTGTGTATATGGTTGGTGACTTCAATCTCAGAACTAAAATATTACAGGAAAGGTTCGATAATTTACTTATGTCTTATTCTTTAAAGCAATTTGTTACAAAACCTACTAGAGGCAAGTCAATATTAGACTTCTTTATTACTCACGTGAATTCTGATATAACATTAAAGTGTCCGAACCTCATATGTCGGATCACCGCCTCGTTTACGCAGAAGTCAACTTGACAAAAATTAAACCCACGAAAAAAGTTATTAATTTTGAAATCATTATGAAAACACATTGTGTCACCTGGCTACCTCTGTGTGTAATTTAGAATCGCTAACTAGCTCGTCAATTACCCTTGATGATAAGATAAGTTCTTTCTGCGATAATATACAAAAGTGTATAGCGTCTTCTATTCCTAAAAAAACGCTAAAGTAAACGATACAAAACCCAAGCTGCCGCTGTCGTTAGCAACTAGAGATCTTAAAAGACAAGAGACGAGTCGTATTCTAAATTCAAAAGGAACCCCACTGTTGTCAACAAAATCGTCCTAAATATTTTGAATAAACATGTCTCTTTGTCTATAAAACAAGACAATAAGTCGTTTATGAATACGAACATCGAAAAGGTTGGCGTTTTTAAAGCACTAGGAAATATTATCGACATTGGGAAATCTAAATCTACAGATTTAAACGACTTTGATTGTAATGTAATAAATGACTATTTTGTAGCTGTGAACACAGACTTCACTGACAGCCAGATCTTAACCCTGTCGAAACCTTCTAACATACCTAAACCTGTTACTACATTTAAAATAATAACACACTTAAATTATCTGACATTTTTATTGCATGGAAAATGTTAAGAAAGCGTACATCTAGGTCTAAAGACTCCCTGCTTTATCTCCCATATACATTAACACCTTAATACACGCACCAATATTTTATGATGCGTTGCTCAATATTTTTAATCAAAGTATACTTGAAGGCTACGTATGCAAATCCCTGAAACTTTCTAAGGTCATTCCAATACCAAAAATTGAAACACCTACAGAGCCTTTACATCTCAGACCTATTTCGATACAAACTGTACTGTCTAAACTTTTAGAGAAATGTGTTTACAACAAATTGACAAAGTTCGTCAACGAAAATAACATTCTATGCAATTCACAATTCGGTTTTCGGAAAAAGCACTCCACGGTACATGCCCAGGCTGCCTTAACTGATTATATTTTTAACCAAATTGCTCAGAAAAATGTCTGTATTATATTATCATTAGACATTTCCAAAGCTTATGACAGAATAAATTTCAAAATCTTGAAACAGAAGTTAAATTGGTACGGAATTAGCCCGCATTGGTTTGAATCCTTTCTCACTGACAGATCACAGTACGTTTCCTTAAATGAATCGAATAAATCACTACCTAAAGGCACAAATTTAGGCTTACCACAAGGAAGTGTATGCGCGTGCTTATTATTTTCCCTTGTAATTAATGACCTTCCACAGCACGTGAAAAATTCTATTACGATACTTTTTGCAGATGATAGTCAGTTAGTTATATCGGGTAAACCAGGGGAATTAGAAAATGTAATTGCAAAATTAAATGATGACTTAATAGCGTTCTTAAATGGATGGATGATAACCGCATGAAATTAATGTAGATAAAACTAAAATGTTAATTGTATCTAGTCCACATATAATGAAAAGAATAAATATATCGTATTCAACTAATGATGTTACTATAGTAACCAGAAAAGAGCTAAAGGTCTTAGGTTTAATAATAGACTCCGAACTTAACTGGACTAGTCATATATTACACGTAGCAAAAAAAATGTAACTCAGTTTTGTGGTCACTCTATCCTATACAGTATTTGCTAAATCTCCCTAATAAAAAGGCCATAATAATGCTTATGTGTTGTCAGTAATAAGGTATATGTTGCCAATCTATGGAACGTGCAACAAAAGTAACTATAAGAGTATAACTAATGTATTTAGAAGAGCGTCTAGATTTGTGTTAAGTAAACTTAAGTATGACTCTGTAGGAGAAGACATTTCAGAAATCCTGAAATGGCTTTTCCCAAAATTCATGTACAAATACGAACTGTTGAAACTAGGCTATGGTATTATACACAATGACTGTCCCCCATTCTTTCATAATTACTTAAGCTTTGAAAATGTTGTAACTAGGGAAACGAGAAATAAAACATATACTTATACTGTGAACACGGATAGATCCTCGTATAGCGATAGAAGTTTTTCAAATCAACTAAAAAAAGAGTGGCTAGCGCTTCCAGAATTTTGTCTAGAACTCGGTTCTGGCATTGCCTAATACATAAGGGTCGCTCTAAAAGCGTTAACGGCCGAAATTGCAACTGCATTTTTCCCCTAAGAAGAAGAAAAAGAAGAAAAAGAAGACTAAGGCTGCGATTTTGGCCGTTAACTTTTTTAGGGTAGCCCTACTGTATTAGGCAATGCCAGAAACGTCTTTTAGACAAAATTTTGAAGCTGATTGATATGCCATATGGAAATATTAAATGCGTATGTCTACGCATGACCTTTGACCTTTTGTAAGGTCAACGCAAAAGTAAAGTGTTATAATGCGTTTTGTCAAGTAGGAACAATATGTACAACATTTCATTAGTGTAAAACATTTTAAAATTTTTTTCAAAATTTTGAAAATTTTAACACATGATGCAGGTCAAATTTTCAAATTCTGAAAAGATCTATCATCCCGGCCATGAAGTTAGATGATGTTTTAAAAAAAGATCATATTTTTTGGACCTGTGGTTTGCCTTCTATGAATGTTACAAGATTGCAACTTTGATGACCTGAAATCTCGTTTCTCCCCACACGGGGCCATAAAAATTTATTTTTCAGAAAACATGTATTTTCTATTTAGTGCTATGAAAATTTTAAGGCACTTATAAAATTGTTTTGAGACCACATTTATTTTCATTTACAGGTCTTAAATAAAATTGCTCGGGGGAGTAATTTACAAGACAGAAATGTGATTCAAAATGTATGCTTAACAAACAACAAAAATGGATAAAAAGTACACTTTGCATAAAAAATATTTTTTGCGTAAATGTTACCTACAGTAATCTATTTTAACACCACAAAATACATATAGTTCCTCCGGGAGGAAAGTAATCAATAAGAGGACGCAATCAATAATGTCAAACACAAAGTTAAATTAATGTCACATACTAAATCTCGCTTTCATAACCTGTTATTTCGTCATGTCGCTAAAACCCATTTATACACGCAAACAGAACCTAACTTCAAACAAACAAACCTCAATTACTGAAGTGCTAAGCACTTATTTTAAATTAGCCTAAATCATGGACATTGACTTCTGAATTGCGACCCCACATGATTTTATGATGTGTTTAAGGAACTTACAATTATACACAGTCGATTGGAACTGGGAGTTTTAATAGTAGACAATTTAATTCTTCATTTGGAATTCACGGTTTTACTTTAAGAGTCTTGATTCTAAATACAAAAGTTTGACAACTCAGCTTGAGAGGTTTATCAAACCTGCAGTATATTGTACATCACGATGACTGATGAATAGGAATTTTGATCTAAGTCTGATAGAATAAAGCAGTTTCAGTATTCAGGTCAAATCATTGACCAAATTCAACTCTCAAAGATATCCAGTATTTCTAGCCAAAAATAAAGAAAGTGATTACAAGTGCTAAATTGTGTAATAAAAATGTTAAAATTTACAGTTATTTTTATACTTTTCAGCACATTTTGCTTAGCAAATGGATCAATTCTTTCAAAAATTGCGAACTTGGAAAACCGCTGCCATTTAAATTTTATATTTGGTGGAAAAGAATTATCTCAATCCTATAATGACGTTAGTGATCATTTATCAAAAGTAGACTATCCTTACAGTCTTACCAGGATAATCGCTCTGAAAACTCATTTTAATCATTTCTTGGGTTGCACTGAACGAAATATAGAAATGTATTTGAAAAGTGGATGGAATCTTTTAAACCAGCCAAAATGTTACTTGCGAGAGGTCATCTTAAACAGAAATTATCCTCACCGAGAGTGAATTCTCGTTTTAACTGTTTATCGCATATTCTGATTGGTCTTGACATAACTGACCTTGTCGAATTGTATTTCACGAATTACATCATTAATAACTTAATTGGAATGGATTTCACACCAACAGAAAAGTACAGCTTTGATCGCTACAGTACAGTTCATGTCATATTCCGAATTTTACTGATGTATATATTTGAAAGACAGCCATAATCAAATACTACCTTTGGACGAATCAAAAATTCAGCTTACTCAGGGCGAAAAATTCGTCTTCATTTATATAAGTCATGGCTTTAATTTTGTTGTATTTTTCCTGTTTGCTTGCTTGGCGGAGCGTCGTTATGGTCGGCCCACATTTGACTTGATTACACTACCATCAGTAGGAGACATTAGGAAGATAGCAAATAAGTATTATTTAAAGAATGTGCAATCTAATTGCAATCCAAAATTTATCATTTGTGACAATGAAAAGACCACGTATGGTTCAGATACCTTCGATAAGCTAATGACCGAGAAAAAGTATTTCATTAGTCTTTCAAAAATGCCAATTGAAATGCATTATACGAGGGCTCTATCCAATGACTTACTAAGTCACATTCCAAACGCTACTATGATAGCAGTCTCTTCCGGAAATATATGGCGTAGAGTTCATCGGGTTACAATATTCTTCACTGAAGGGCTATTTGACGAAAAACAAGATTTCCGAGAATTCTTTTTTCCTACGGGCACCGATGACTTTAATTTCATTTCGTGTTCTACTCTGGACAAGGAAAAATCTGTCATTTCGGGGATATTTGAAACCATACAACTTGGCACCTTGGTTTTGCATTGCTGTGTCAGTTGTCACCCTCAGTGTTTTTTGTCATTTAGTACAGTACTTCAGAAAACTCAAAAGTTTTTCATTTCTACTGCTGTATTGTGCTTATTTATTGGAAATCAGTTATTCATTGCCAAAACATTGTCAAATTTGAAATGGCTAAAATGCATTTTGTCTTGTTTTCTTCTGATGGGAGTTGTACTAACAAATGCTTACAAAGGAATTGCCATTGTGGACTTAACAAGGGAAAGAGAAGTCAGAAAACTGGAATCTATTGAAAATTTTGGAGAATTAAATATTTCATTACTGAGTTTTTCATCTTTTAATATCACCACATTTCATAAAATGTGCCTCAAAGATGCTGATTGTAAAAAGGATAATTTTCCCATTTACTATGACTTGTCGGATATATTCTCTCGAAGAGCAAGCTTTTTGAAGCAGGAAAGATTACTCAATATGAAAACATTCTAAAAAATTTCCGTTTTTTACCTCAAGAAGCTGCAATTCAGCAGTTGGCTAATTGCCAAAATTCTGCATTTATTACTCGTCAAAGTGAAATATCAAAATACTTAGTTGGGGAAACTATACTTTCCCCCACTGATGAATTTAAGTTTTATGTGGGTAAACCAGAAAATACTTTTCTGCCCAAAAGTGTGGGAATTGCCGTTTACGGAGAGGATTATAAATTGTTGACACTTAGTCTCTATCTCAGACTACGGAGCCTTGATCAGTCAGGAATATATCAAAAATGGCAGAGTTTCAATGCTACCAATGACTTTTGGTTTTGCAAAGGATGTGGAAAACGTTGGAGACCGCAACGCCTAAATTTCATACTTCAAACATTTCTACTATATTTTTGATATGCATTAATATACAATGCTGCCGTTCTCCTTCAAATTTTGGCTTACGCTTTTGAAATGAGAAAATATCTAAAACTGTTCATCATATCAATGTGGTTACATTTAAAGCACATTTGTAAAAGTATTTACAAAAGTGTCCTAAAAATCTATTGTCCACACTAAGAGTAAAAAATATCACACATTTAATGTTCGCTTAAATTTAAGAAAGCATTAATGTGTTCCCGCCTACTTTGTAATTTTCTTGTAACTAAGATATTAAAATTATATAGAAGTAAGAATTCTGCTATAATTGATCATCTTACCATCTAACAGATATAAAGCGCCAATACACTGTTCTAGAATTATTTTTAAGTGGTTTCATACAAATTCAGGTTCAATATATTCAGCATTAATTAGCATTGATCATAACTTTAGATTTTTTCACTGTAATCAAATTTAAAAATATTGAATATTTTTTATTTGAAATACATTCTGCGTTAAAAACGCTTTTGAAGCTTGAACATGATATTATATCCCAGCTCTACTGTAAAGGAAGAAAATGGTAGCATAATAATTACAGCAATCTTAAACCGTGAACAGTTGACGTGCTAGTTAACGTATTAAACTTAACTAAATAATACAATGGTAAGTTTGCATACAAATTTATATTTTAATTTAAAAAATGATTTTAGGATTTCTTAATAGAGCAAACAACTTTTGTATTATTCACTAGGAAATATAAATAAGTAAGAAGCTTGTTTTCGAAATACATACTTCATTTTCCGTCGAACTGGCAAATATTTTTAAGTCATTTAGGTCCTATTTAAGACATTAGTACATCAGATGCTATTTAGTTAGTAAACAGCAAATTCGCTTTAAGCACAGGAAGAGAACGGCTGAATGCCTTTTATAAGTAGAGTAAGTTGGGCTGCTCTGCATCAAATAAAATTTCACTCCTTCTTCACAGGTGAAACTTGGGATCGTGATCCGATCCGACCTATTTTATTACTCCTAAAAATTCTCACGATCCGATCCGATCTGATCTTGTCCATCAAAAAAATTTTCACGATCCGATCCGATCTTATCCATCTATAAAATTTTTCGCGATCCGATCCGATCTTATCCATCTATAAAATTTTCACGATCCGAATTTCACATATATGTAGTCATTTAGCGATTTAGCATATTTATTTCAAATATAAATAATAGCTGGTGTAATAAACGATTGCAGTCCTTGCCCTACTATTTACATTACCAGTTCACAAACAATTTTTGATAATAAATTATGAACATAATTAATGCTATTAAAATCCTATGCATTTTGACATTATAATCATAACATTATAATAAAACAATAATCTACACTGCCAATGTTTGAGGAAATGTGCATTTTGGCAAATGCAAAAGGAGAAATAGTAATCTTTATGGCTTAAGCACATATATTTATTACTGTTTCTATAGAGGTGTTATTTTACCATGACTCTTCATGCTACATAAAGTTAAAGGAAAACAAGGTCAGAAATAATCAATATTCCCAAGTCATTCCAAATTTATACCTTACACACGGCACCAACACCAACCTACGTAAATTACTCGAATCGAAGTAATCCTACGTAAGTACAGGTTTTTTATTTGCAAACTTAATGTTCCTTATTGTGATACAAAAATGGGTGCTTATCAAACAAACATCAACTTTTCCACTTTAAAACTATAATATTTAAATGCCATTTGTAATTTTGACACATATATATTTTAATTGCATATTTTAATTAAGTTTTCACTTTTTGAAGTTTTCAATTAAACGACAAAGAATGTATTAAAACTTACATAATTCTACGCACACAATCCATAGACCTTCAATATTATATTCGCGTGCTTCTGTGACCCGAGTCGGTATTTCTTCAGAAACCAAACGACGGTAAGCGATCCTCACTAGCTGCCCATACCTTACTAGTAATGTAATATTTCAACAATATAACGACGATTGATTCTTGGTTCAGAAATACACTTTCGGCTGAGTTGAATAGATTTGGAATAATTTAATAGTAATATTTTTTCAAACCAAATCAAAAGTAAAATTTTCTGTAATGATCTTTTGGAGATTTCGGATTGAAATTTGAAATTTCGTATTGGACATTTATAAATAGTAATTGCCAGTTATGTTTTTAACTGTAATTTGAATACACATACCGCAACCATGATATTCAAGGCTGTTTTTTGGTTTTTGGTCTTCAACAATAATGTAGTATTATATGTGCATTGCATGATATTCATGTTATTTTGCGAATTAATATGATAAAAATGGTAGATTTTAACTATAATTATCAAATATATTCATATTTTGCAAGATAAACTGTAATTTTTAAGAAAATTACGGTCTAGTAAAAACCCATGGGTTTTAGACAAAAAGTTGGGTCGGGTTTTGCTCAAAAACCCAAAAGTCTTCGGTCATCATTGTTAATGATATTTAATTGGGATGTAAAAATCTAGAAACCTTGTAAACAAGCAATGTACTTGCTATCTAAACGTGATACATTCCACCAAAAGGAAGTAGATATTCTCCATCCGCATAAATCTGAAGCACATAAAAGGCTGACCATATTTTCTAGACCCCTATCTGGACATTTGCTGGGATAGATTCCATTTAGACTAGAATTAACTGTGTATAGCTGGACTGACAAACTTGAAAATACGTAATAAAAATTTTTAAATTAAACGTATGGTCAACTTATGCAAGACTTATAGTGATTAAGCCGGTTATTAGGACATGATTAGAACTAGTTGGATATTTTCTACACTACCGGTTTGAGGATGTTCAGAGATGCAACATTAGTGCACTGCAAAATTTTAATCCAAGTCGCACTGCAAGTGAATTGAAAAGGAAAAACAAAGTTTGAATGTTGGCAAAGTAATACTGATCATTAAAGATAGCATATGTAGTACAATATAATGCGAATATTAAAATCCCTGTTTGTGAATATATTTTATTTATCAATATTTCGTGACTATGTTGTCGGAGGTGAATTTTCTTCCGGTGACACAACTAAAAATGGCAAGTAAATCAAAACTATTCTTATAACATGTAAATAATATAGGCAAGAAAAGCTTTCTGCAATCATTTAATTTATAATATACAAATTTTTCAGTTATGCAATGAATATTTTTAACTGCATTTAGTATGTTATATTTTATCCCTGAGAAATATTTTTAATATTGTGTATTTATTATAAGCAAACAAAGTACGTGTCAGTTTATATTCAGTTTGCCTTCCTTTACAGCTACAATGACTCAACCCGAGAGCAATGCTATTCTTCTGTTCACAAATCAAAAGTCAATTAAAAAGATTGACTTGACAACAAAGGCTGTTTCAACAATACTTCAAAATGCGATAAATCCAATCGGAATAACCTGTGATGTTTCAAAAAACTTTATTTTTCACCTAATGAAAAACCTAATAGTTCATTTCGTAGGCTTAATTTAAATGATGTTCGCAACTCACAAGAGATACTGATTGAGAAAGGTAATATAGTTTTTAAAGACATCTTAAGGTAAAATTCTAGTGTAGCAGATGCATTGTGAATAAATTATGTATTGATAGACAAATGTCGTTCATCGTTCTTGCAAACCACATAATCAAATATTTGTAACCATAAACTTTTCATACTAAACTACATTTTTGCTAAATAAAATAAAATTTTAGTTTCAATTTGAAACACGAAAACTGTAATAAATATATTTCTGTTATCATTTCTTTACCTTTCCCAATTCATAGTAAACACAATTCCCACTCAGAGTTTATTAGTCAACAATGCTTTCTGTTATAGGTCTAAAGGGCGACCGAAGCATTAGCCTTTGATTGGATAACTGGCAATCTTTATTACGTTGAGGCTGAGGTAACTGGTTTCAATAGTTATTTCCACATTGGATTTTGTCACACGGAGAGAAGATTTTGCGCTTTGCTGATGCACAATAAAAACAGTCGTCCAGCAGCAATTGCCGTTCATCCTAATAAAGGGTAAGTATAATGAGAACTAATTTTGATTTTAATTAGTTAAGTTATACTTAAATTAATTAGATAGCCTCTGAAGACAAAAATATTCTTCGTCACGTTAAATTAAATTAATATAATTTAAAAACGAACTTAAATTAATGCCGTAAAAAATTTTAACGTTAATAAAGTATAAATTTCTTAATAAGCAACTGACAAAGCTTGCTTTTTCCACTAGTGTATTTTTTTACTCTGACTGGGCTTCTCCACCACATATTTCAAGGTGCTTAATGGACGGCTCTGATTGCCAGAAAATAGTTTCTTCTAATCTCCAGAATCCCTATTCGATAGCATTAGACGAGGAAATGTCTATAATTTATTTCGTAGATGTTTTCCTTAGGAAAATTGAAAGCTGTACATTAGAAGGTACTGATCGTCGTGCACTGTCATCTTTAAGTCTAGGTGTCCCATATGGAATAGCACTTTTAAAAGACCAAGTCTATTGGAGTGATTTTCTCGGTCGTAAGATCTATGTATGGATAATTATGAATTTTTCAATGAAATACAAACCTATCTTGCCAAAAACTACATTTTAATCCCTTTCATGTTACTTGTCAGAGTTGTAACAAATCGGATGGAAGTAATATACAGGCTTTGACTGTTGATCAAGGTGTATACTTATACAACGTTATGATCGTCGATGTTCGTATTCAACCTAAAATCAGAGAAAATTCCTGTCTTGCTGCTAACTGCTCTCATTTATGCACATTGAAGATGGATAATTCTTCCAGATGTCACTGTCCTGTGGGAATGACCCTTAACACGGATAACACAACGTGCATAAGTAAATCCCACATTAATTTAATATTTACTATTACTGTTTTATCACAATTAGCTGAGCGGTAACTAAACTCGAACTCTAATTTACCAGGAATATGCAAATTAAACTATTATTTTGTCTAAAATTAATTCACCTAGCCTTACCTTAAAGAAAAGTACGACAAAAAATATCAATCAAACGATCATTTTTTACAACATATGTAATTAAAAGCTAATTCTTCTAATTCAGTTTTGCTACTTTCCATTTAGTATACATTTATTTACCAATATATAAAATATATAATTTGTAAGTAATTAGAGATAGTCTTAATTAAGTTAAATGTGAAATATAAAGACATTTGTTAACAATTTCAATTAATATATTCCATATATTTCTGTATAATATAAGTTTTTTGCAACTAAAAAAGTTATGATACTCGATTGCAGAATGTGAGGAAACACCTTCTTGTGAAAACTCAGATTGCAAAATGAATTGCAACGAAGCTCTACACCTACACACTCCGCTCACACCAACTTGTAAAACTGGATGGAGATTATCAACTGATCGATCTTGTGAAGACGTCGATGAATGTCAAGAAACCACTTTTAACGATTGCGATCACTACTGTGTTAACACAATTGGATCTTATCGTTGCGATTGCCATTCAAATTATATACTGGATTCAGGTACCACTACTGAAAGTTAAAATTTTGAGACGAAATGAATATGCCCTTAAGATTCAGTTTTCCTTTTCGTTGTTAGAAGGAAAGCTTTGCATCGCTGAGGGAATTCCACCATTGCTGGTTTATTTGAATAATTCGGAAATATTTACTACTGACGATGATTTTCTGGTAGAAGCACTTAGAGTGAACACAAGTAGGATAGCCGTCGATAGTTTTGATGTTGACAGTAACAATAGGAATATATATTGGGCTAACAGTAAGTTGAAATGTATACTTGAAAATGCAACGAATTTGGTTAATGAATCCAAATTTACTGTACGTAATTTGCAAAACAACTTTGTAGCTCACAGGGGAATAATTGGCAAATCGAATCTGAAGGGTCACTCAGAAATTGTCTTATCTGGTCTTCAGCATCCTCGTTCTATTGCCTTTGATTGGGTTAATAACAATATCTACTTTGTCAGTTCTCCAACAAACGGTATTTATTCACATATAAAAAATATTTATGACACCTACTAGAGTGATGTCACGAAACTTGTGAATTAAAGTCTCTATGTGCTTATTTTCTTGTAGACAGCAAGGCAAATTCAATTTTAATGGCTTGTCGTTTGGGAAAAGCGGGAGTTTGTGGAAAACTCTACGAATTGGGTAACGTTGACGTTTCATCACTGAAATTGTACCCTGAGGGAAATCTTTTGTTTTGGATCGAAAATATTTTATCGGACAGCAAATTTCGAATTCGTAAAGGATTTCTAGATGGAAGTGACCTTTGGGATTGCTATGTCGACCAGGTTCTTCATTCATTCGTTTTCACAGTTCTTTAATTTTAATTTGTTTTTAATGTAATTACAATTCATGCAAATTCTGAAGTTTATAATAACGGGTAAATGGATTTTTCTTCGGTAAATATAGACGACTATAAATGGAATGACAATCGATATAACAAACGAAAAGGTATTCTGGATTATCAAGGATAACGTCTTAATAGAAGCTAATCTAAATTGTTCAACTGTAAAGAATTTAGGAAGTTTGGGAATAGATTTGGAAGAGACAAGATCTGAAAATAAGGATTTTGAGGTAGACATTTTGAGTACAATAATATTTATTATGTATTATGTATAATATGTATTTATTGAACACTTTTGCAAACACAATAATGATTGTTTATTTCCAGGATCCCAGTGTAATCCCAGAGCAATTCGACGTGATAAATTACGAAAGCATTGCATTTCATAATAAGGAAAAGTTGTATTACTGCCCCAAAGAACAACCAGCTCCATGTTTTAGTAATCGTGGCTTAAAATATGTGACCAGATATAACTTCCTCCAGGCTTCATTACAACCTGAAGGTTGGTACAAGGTTTTAAAATTTTGAAATCGTGCTAAAGGACAATCCCAGTTCCCACAGAACTAATGGCAATAAGTAAAGGCCATTATTTAATCCGTCCTTGCAAATTAATGGAATCGGCAGGAAAGAGAAAGTCTAAGTACTTGTGAAAGTCGCAGGCGATAATTATGTTGAGTAATGAAAATATCAGTAAAATTATTTAATTCCGCAGGAAATATTGTTAATACATTTATTTAATCATAATCAGTCATTGAATTATTGGGCATTATTATTATTAATATTATTGCTTTCGTATTCATTTTATAAGCTAACAATTACCAGGCAAAAATTGCTGGTGCCAAATAATTCCATGACTGATTAAGATTAAATAAATATATTGACAATATTTCCTGCTGAATTAAATAGTTCTACTGCTATTTTCATTAGTCCAAATAATTCCCGCCTGCGCCTTTCACAAGTATGTGGACTTTCTCTTTCCTGTTGATTCCATTAGCTTGCATGGAAGAATTAAATATTAGCCATAAGTAAATAGCCATTATGCAGTATAAATTGTATTAGATGGTTATTAAACTGAAAGTAATATATTTCAAAATAACTAAAATATTATAAATGATGTTTTAGGAAACGATTCCTGTGTAGGAAATCCATGCAATAACGAATTGTGTTTGCCTTCCAAGAATGCCGTTTCTAAGTATAAATGTCTCTTCGTAATTTCTCAAATGAAGAATCAAAGAATTTTATCTGATGCCGCTGACAAAGAAAGCAGTACATCATCGGCTGTAACGATTCTTATTTCAATAATTTGCATAATCGTAGTCGTAGCTGTCGCTTCTGTTCTGTATTATAGAAGAGGCATCCAACAATCATCATTTCTGCCTACAAGGTAATAATAATACCTAGTAAGAAGTGCCTAGCAAATAAATATCGTCGGTTTTCTTCTGTCTAAGGTCCAATGCACTCTAGCCAATTCTAACATTTTGCCAAAATGTGCTATAACATCCCTTTTTTCGAAATACGATCATGAAGGATTTAAAAAGTTGCGATTTTCGGAAAATTTCAGAAATAAAATGTCATTTGTCAGTATATCGGTATTTCAAAAAAATGATAATTTGGTGTAGCAGATTTGGAGAAATATGATAGATTGGTATAGCGGATTTTAGAAGAAATCCGTCGATATTATGCTTCAATAATTACGTAACGTTAGTTGCAATACCTTAACGTTATAATGAAAATGTGTTTCCAGATTTCAAGACCGATTTAGGTTTAGTTATTCGAGATCGAGAGAAATAAGAAAGCCAGCCGATTCCATCTACGGAGAGTGCTCAAATGATCCGTTGGATTATGAATTGTACGACCACGATATCGATGAAAATAGTCATTAAGACTTTCACAAGTCATTATCTATCGATTTAACATGAGATAGAAAACTAAGCTTGTTTTCCAGTCATTCAACACTCAGCCTGTGTAATCTAGTAGTTTAATCGGCTAAGTTGGGAAATTGGAAAAAGTTGTGGAGAAGTTGGAAAATGGGGGAAAATTGCGGCCTAGTTTGGAAACATTGGAAAGGTACGGGAAAAATGACAAATGTGGAAAACTTACACGAAAGTTGGAAAATAAGGGAACGTTAAAGAAATGATGGAAAATCAGGAAAACTTATTTTCTACTAAAAATAGTTTTGGGGACTGAAAAGTCCTTTTTGGTTGCTTGCGGATTCCAAGGTAGTGGCTGGGAAGTTATCAATGATTGATTGAATTAACTTTGCTGATTTTTTTACCTGTCGCTTATTTTGATGAGATTTCCCTTTAGGATAAATAAATACTTATAATTACTTATAGTTATACATATAATTATATATACTACTATAAATATTATTACCGTTTCAGACGGAAGCCAAACACTTTGATTAAGCCCCAAAATGATGATAAGTCTATCGCTGATAAAATTTTTTGTTGCATTGAATTTGAAAGTCAATGTTAAAGAAATTTGAAAAACAAATGTGTCAGTAACTGATTTTATACAAACTATTGAATGAATCATCCATCTATTGGGTCAAACAAAAGATCAAATTTTGTTGTTGACTCAACTTGGTGACTTAGATTTGGTCGGAGTTTAATTCCTTTTCTCGTTAATTGATAGTTTTAATGCTTTTTTAATAATACACTAGAAATAGTAATAATAGTTGAGTTAGCTTATAGTAAGAAGAGACAACCGCTATGTGGATTTATTTGTTTTACAGCGAACATAATATTTAATAAGTAAGGTATAAATTTACAAATCAGCATAGGTAAGTAGTCCAACAAACATGAACCAAACATTGGAATTATTAGTTGAAACCAACGGTCTTTATTTTGTCCATCGCAGCCTAGAAGACCATCCTGAAGGATTCATAGTTCTTCTAAATCGACATAAACGGCGGCTGATAATTCTTTAGCGATTTCCTCGAGATTAGAATCTTGTGATATCTAAAATTCAGAAAAGATTTTAAAAATGTTTGTATTTGAATTGGTGATATTATTAATAATTAAAAGTATTTTGAGTGGTGACCTTGGAATCGATGTTTGCCTCATTTCGAGAGAAAGCACTTTGAAATATTATTCTTAGGGCTGAAAAGGACGGTCGTTGATTTGCATCCGGATGCCAACATTCAGACATCACTTGGTATCTGCAACACCAAAATATAAAACATTGGATATTTAATACTAATTGGAGAAATGTTAAAGAAGTTGTTTGAAAATGTACAGTTCTTGGGATGCATAATTCGGTTTAAGATTCCTGAGGCCTTGTTTAAGTTCTTCCACAAACTCTAGTGTAGGATTCATCCCAGGATAAGGCATCTCTCCCAAAGAGAACATTTCCCACAGAGTTATGCCGTAGGCCCACACATCCGATTTGCAGGAAAAGGTATTTGTGAGCAGACTTTCCAAGGCCAGCCATCTCCACGGCAACGCATCTTTCGCCGTCTTGACATATTCGGTATAATTATACGTCCGGCGACTCAGACCAAAATCTGTGACTTTTGCGTTGGCTTCTGCCGTCAGAAGCACATTTCGTGAGGCCAAATCAGAGTGCACTACCTGCTCCCATAAAAATAGGGGTATTCATTGAATACATTAAATTAGTTACTAGTACAATTGTTATTTATAAAACCCAGTTGCATCTTAGCAGTGGTCGGACAGTGATGTAAAAAAATATTTGATTAAATGCATGACTTTTGGATTTTCACAAAACATATAGGTTTTAGTAAATATTTTTTATCCAAAAAAAAATATTTCAGCTTATAAGAACATTTTTACGAAATTTTGCGAATTGTAAAGATAAAAATAGAATTTTTTTGGAAAAATTAGGCAAATTTTTCCATGCAAAAATAATCTAAAAATTTGTCACAAAATCTTTAGACATTACACAAACCAGCTATACTGCTTATTTTTCATAATATTTAAATATAATAATACACCTACATTTTTGGTTCCCAGATATTCCATTGCATTGGCAATTTGATAGCACCACTTTATTAAGGTTTTCATTGAATAATTGGAATTCGATTCCCCAACCTCCTTTCCCGACCTTTAAGATATTTCAATAATAATGTAAAAGTATTATAATAATTTTACAAATTTAGCGTTTGGTTTATTTGTGCTTTACCTTTGAACACTGTCAGTGTGTGTATAGGAATGAATTATAGGACATTTCATAAATAGATGTTTGTAAGATCGCAAATATGACTCTAATGAACCCAAGTCACAGAACTCCAGTGCCATGTACAAAATACCTAAGATATTGGAAGTCACGTGACAACGTGGGGCAACAGTTTTTAGATTACATAACAAGTCTGGAAACTCCGCATAAATATTAGTTACCTTGTTTAATTTCTTTTCTGTAGACGCCAATAAGTTCAACTAAATTAGGATGCTCTCCAACATACATTAGCATTTTTATTTCTGCAACTAATGCCTTAGTGTGGCTAATGCTGCAATTCTGGGATAACGTCTTGAATGCAACCCAACCATCGACTCCTGATATCCGTCCTTTGTACACTTCTCCAAATTCTCCCTTCCCAAGTAGCAGACCCTTGTCTTATTCAAAAACACACAAAATAATATAAAAGAAATAATTCAAAGCTTTCTTCGCAAGTTTTATTTATTAGTAATAATGTTAATTATATAGTTGTCATTTTTTACCTATGTGAAAGGAATGTTTTTCTAAATCTAACTTCGTGTTGAAAGGTAATTCTATTGGGTTATCAGTGCTCTCCGCCTTTCCATTTAATAACCCAATTACTTGTTTCATATCCCGATACCTTTTCACCTAAACAAAAATATATTATGGATTAATCTGAGTACCACTTTGATGAAATTGGATTTATTTATATTACAGGTTTATGTCAAATCCGGAATTTTGTAAAATGCCTAGGAACTTTGTCAAACTTTATTCAGTTTTTGAGCAAAAACTAGTATTTTTAAAGATTGGTTTTGAATAATGCTGTTGGGTGCTATTCGGCACTGGATTACAAATGGAATCGACATTTGATGAACGAATTGATGTATGCCAGATATACATCTGGTTTTGTATCGGGTAGAACATTAATTTAGAGTCGCAATTTACAAATAATGAGCTATGCTGTTTATTGGTACTGATATTCGATTACTTTTGCAATTCTTCGTCGAATGTGTCCCACAACATTTTTGAAAAAGAATCGCAAACAAGTTCCTAGGCATTTTGCAAAATTTCGGATTTTGCATAAACATGTAACATACATTATCTCATTCTCAAAAACTTTGTTAAAGCATAAGAGTTAAAAAATAAAGCTTAAATATGGAGCACTTTATACTACAAACTTCTATGTTCTTTACTTAGAGATATTATAAAATTTTAATGAAAAATAAATTATGGTGCACCTTTTCCATTCTGAGACGAATGACGAAGAATACCGACAAAATGAGAATCACCAGGCAAAGGCCTGATGTAATTAGAATAATCAGCAGTGAAGAATGGCCACTTGGGGAAGCTAGAAAAGAGTTTTCAAATTTCAGAACTCTTCATTTGCATTTCACTAAATTTGCGAATTATATTTGAAGTACCGGTAAATACTTGAAAGCGCAAAGACTTATCGCCAGCAATATTTGAGGCTTGACAAATATATTCTCCAGATAATGATTCATTGTAAGTCGGAAATAGCAGAACCTTTTTAATTACGTTGTCGGTTATTCTAGTTTCATCGTCGATAACCTGCTCAAATGAAAAACATTTTCCAATACAAAAGTGTCCTTTATATTTATAAAATATTTGTCAGGAAAAACTACTGTGACCTCGTTGTTTCTTATCCAGTGGATTTGTGGTTGTGGTAATCCAGTAGCCTGACAAGTGATACTTTGGTCGTCTTTGCTTTCAAGAAAATAAACGTCAGTGCCTTTACTGACGAATTCAGGAGGAAGCGATTCTAACAGATAAAGTTATTACTTATTCTTATTTGGAAAACAATTATCAACGAAAAATCTATGCATTTTCTTAATTTCTTAAGAAAGCCGGTTATTGCAAGAGAAAGTAGGATTGATTATTTGTTGACGGCAAGTACTTTTTAATTTAAGTAAAGTCGTCGTGTTTAGCCACTCTCGTTTATATATCAGAGGAGCCTGACATACAATTAGTACTTCCGTGACCTCCGCAAATGACACTTCAATGGTTCTTTTCGGATATAGGAAATCTGAATTATTTTCCGGTACATGGTGTAGAAAATCTAAAGCAATTGTAAAACATCCAGAAATGAAGAAATGATTACACAAGCAAATGTATTTTATCTACGTTATCGGGAATAAGGCAAAGTAGGCATTTTGTAAATTCCTGAAGGCCAGTCTTAGGCATCTCCAGAAATGAAAATAAGACTGTTTTCAGGCATTCTTCTAAATACCTAACTTTGCTTATTGTCGCTGACGAATATTCACCTACCAGGCGAAATTGAGGTGCCATTAAGGTCTTTAAAATCCCATCGAATTCCATGCTCACACAAAAATGGGTGTCCTTCACAAAGAAATATTTGCCGCCTATTCGTGTACAGATCACTTTCAGAGCTAAGAATTCTCAGTTGTAGTATTGCGTGTAAAGGCGGGTCGGTTGTAGCATCTGACAGCAGGAAAAATACAGCATTTAAATGTAATTTTATATCTAGCAATTAAGCAGACTTAAAAAATAATAGGTTTGCCTCAACGAAAATAACTGTCTCACATCATCAGATAGCAATCTAAGCTCTATTATTACTCAAAGCAATGAATGTAACCGCAAACTATAATGCGCATTCCTAATATTGCTTGTTATTTATTGCATGTTACATTAATTTTATACATCATCTTAAATGTAATATAATACAAGGAAAACACAGTATAAGGTGAGCCAAATGCAGTTTAGTAATAGCTAAACGAGGGTAGATTATTATTCACCTATGACCAAGCATTTCTTATATGAATATATGAGGTACATTTATTTTTACGCCAAGCAAATATTTTTGAGGCGCAATTAATTTTCCCTATTTCAATAAATGTCGTACAAATAGTTGCTGCTTCGCCTTACATAATTCATTGTCAAAACCCACGAAGTACGGCTGCAGTACATTAAAACTGCTGGATAAGCATTGCACGATTCCGCTTTGAAAACACCTCGTTGAGCAATCATCGCGTTTGGAAATAAATATTTTCTGAGATACGTAAGATTCCCCTTTTGTAGTTAATACATCCTTGACGCAGACCACCTTCCCTTGTCGTTTGCCCGCTGTCTCCTTCGTTTCTAACTGGAAATGATAATCAAAAGAGAATTAATAATTATTACTACAAAATTATTATTAATTACAAATAATTAATACAGCAACGTTTAATTGCAAAATATTTGAACCAAACAATAATCGTTGTATTTACGCATTTTAAAAACGATCGACACTCTGTAGGCGTGTCACATTCCATGTGTCGTAACTCTAAATCATCACCAGCAGAACGGCAGGAGAATGTTTGCTTGCTATATGTCAGTGGCCCAATATAGTATTCTGAATAAAAAAGGCATATAATATATTCAGATGATATATAAAATAAATATTTTAAAAGTGGAATACTACATTCAGAAATATGTACCTGCGTTTATTTTTCCTCCTACCCACTGTATATTCCAGTTATGTAAAGTAATGTTGTCATCAGTACACCTAAGACTAGCTCTATGCACAGCGTATTCATCATTTCCATATCTGCCTACAATTTTGAGAGCAGTCCTTTCCGATGTGTTTAAGTAAGGCACTTTAGCAGATGCAAAATAAAATGGTGACGAAATTCCGTCCTTGTAATGTTTAATGGTTATATTGAATGGAAATTCAGAAAGCCGTGCACTTAATATTACAAAGAAATGTAATTGGCAAAATTGTCAACATCTTTATCAAAAGAATTTTTAGAAAGCAGTAGTTTGTTAAACATTTAATCTGGATAAAAATTCAATCTTACCTTTTTGAATGCAAGTATTTACTTCTACTTCTGTAAAGAACAGAATGCTCTCCTTCTATAGTGACGTTCTTTAAATGATTCATGCATTCCAAATCAAATGAAATTTTACTCGAACCAGTTATTATATCAAAATTGTGCTCCGGATGATACAGAAATATATCTTGACTTTGTGGTACATTTGTTTCTACATATATAAAAATTTGTATTTTTTAACTTAAAGTTTAGGAAATCAATAATAACTCGATCTATTTAGTCCTGTTGACACCGATTACGTGTCCATCAGCCTCCATCTCCATATTAATATTAATCAGTACATAAATTAACTAAAACCTTACTGTATTTTCCTATAGAAAACAAAAGACTCCTCCTGCTTTCATCTTTGCAGTAGCAAGTATAGTTTCCCTCTGCATTTGTTAGCAGTGTTGTATTTAGTTTGAATCCTTCCATAGGATCGAATGACAAAGACTGATTGTCAACTCTTAACTCTTTCAGTATCTAAAGGTAATTATAGCGCTATTATTTATGGCCATAAATTATATAAAGTACAATTTCTTTCGTAGCGCATTTATTCGGGGAAATGCGTAATTTAGTGAAAACAATTTCATTCATTTTACAAATTGATGATTAATTCCATTAATCACAAATAAATGAGATTACGATTACAAATTCAAATGATGATAAATTCATTTTTGTGATTACACATTAATTTACTTCCTAATACCAATGCCACAAATACAGAATTACCTGTTCTCCATCTTCAGTCGCATTCCTTCGAAATAACTGAACTGTGGATATATCTAGTGAGAGACATGATATGGTAATTATCTCTCTATTTATCAAAATGTTGCGGTCTTCGCTAAGGCTGTAGGGGATACATGAATGCCCAACTGTAAGATAGAGAAATAAATGCGTCACTATAGATAACAATTTACATCTGTTATTTTAAAATTAGAAAGTACATTATATTGCATTTAATAACTGAAGTACATAAAGACTACAAAAACATTATTCTATCTTACTCCAACTTTTGAGAGTGATTAGTACATTAACTGCTGAGTCACGATCTTCCTTATGAAATATTTTGTATTTAGAGACAAAAACTTCAAAGTCATATGGTAGATCTGGCCATAGCAAAGTCATAATGTGTTCTTGTGTTGATGAACCATGTTGAGATTTAACTCTTTCGTGACGGAGATTTACGGACCTAATGTCAGGTACTCCATCCCAAAAGTATATTTCATTTGACAACGGAGCGCTGGATGTGCAAGTCAATTTGTGGAACGAAACCTTTCCCGAACTAGAATTACGAGTCCAGTAAATACGCATTGACTCGTTCTTTGAGTAATGAAAGCATTCTGGCTCATATTCGCCACTGAAATAAAAACTATCGACACATTTTATCACTGAATTCAGTTTCGCTGAAAACACCGCAGCCTCACAATTAAATGCTGTTATGTTTTCCTGTGCCTCACTGCTAAGTGCAGCACACCCAAAAATCGCCAATAAAGAAATTGAAACATTTAAAATCTCCATAATTGCTGTTGATAATTTTGGATTAAAACACTGTTTGATAAATACAGTATTTATAAGTGTATAATACACAAAATTAATGTTATAGAAGATTTGATGTTGCTTCCCTGAAGACAATTTCTATTATGCCCCATTGGCCCCATATCCACTAAGAAATAAACGCCTAACTAGAATGACCACAATCTAGGAAAACACTGCTAAAATACAACACTATCATTCATATGTATATATGCTCGTCAGTCAGTAAAATAGAATAACAAAAAACCTAATATAGTATTATTTCTTTCTTTTAGCAACCAAATTAGTGGATATACCCAAAGACTGAAGACTGAGCGTCACCAAGTTCTGCTCCAGAATGACAATAACAAACTTTCCTTACCTCAACCTCAAAGCTTACATCCTCAAAACAAAAATATTTTCTAGTACAAAAGTTACCTAATACAGCGAGGCGCATCATCATAAGGAAATGACATTAGGTTTGGGCAGAAGTCTCGCATCATAGGAAAACCTTTAATGTGTTTGAAAATGCCTCCCTAACATTTGCGAGGTATTTTCAAAATTGGAGCACTATGATGCGTGATTTATACGCATCGCTGTATTTATGAAATGCTTGTAAATAGAACATCAAATGTAACCTCGTTGTTTTTAATCCAGCGAATTTTTGGTTGTAAAAATCCATTGGCTTGACTTTTATTTTGGCTTTTTTGTTTGCATTAAAATATTTATCAGTGTGCTTGCTGTCGACTTCAGAAGGAAGTTAGTCTAGCAGGATAATAAAGTTGTTTATTCTTATTTGGAGGACAATTATCTTAAGACTTGTAAATGCTACATATATAGTCTAGTTTCGTAAGAAATCTATTTATTACAAAAGAATTGCTTTTATTTATTATTTGGTGACGTCAGGTAATTTTAGTTTAAGGTTAGGCTGACTTGGTTTAATACATTGAGTATTCTACTCAACTAAAGCGTTCCAAGATGGGTCAATGTTGATTGAAAATGGCAAAATAAAATTTCTGATCAAAGATCAACATTTTATCTCGGCCACACCTTGCCATTATTGCAAAATTTTGTACGCCTTAAGTCGTAAGGAATTTTGAAAAATAAAAAATATCCAAAATTATGGCGGGAATTTAGTTTGGTTGGTTATTGGCTGGTCGCAGTAAGACGAGTAAGATTAAAGAGTATAACTGAAAAGTGTGGCCGAGATATTTCGGCTAAGAATTTGAATCCGCTAACAAAAATGAAATGTGTTGTATTTCAAAAAAGTTACGACGGCTTTTCTAAGAGGGCTGTAATTTAAACTAAAGTACAGTAGTCAGCATTGGAGAAATGAAGTGGCGGGAAAGAAAGGAATGTAGATAGGTCACATCTTTAGAGTTTACACAAACAATGCTTTATCTGTTACATTCGTTGAAACAATAGTACATTTGGGCCAGGAATTAGTTTCGACTACAGCCAAGTCATCCTAACTTTAAGGAAAGTATTTTTACTCATTTTACATTTTAATACAAAATGAATTTGAATATATAGCGAAAATTTAGTTAAGAACAAAGCCCTTTACTAATTCGCTAATAGAAATTAGATTATTATTTAGGAATCGAAATCTCTTATATGAATACATGAGCTAAAATTATTTTTGTTGAGACAAACCAATTATTTTGAGGGGCATTATATTTCACTTATGGTAGATTAGTAGGTTACATTACTGCATGTAAGTATGCATTTTGGGTTAGATCATCCTTACGGTATATTATTATATAATGGACAACTACTTGAATACTTCTGGACATGATTACCTGAATTGGCCATTTTCTTAAGGTTTATCCAAATTGAAATGGCTACGCATTCGCCAGAAAATTCACCTTATTATTATTGTTATTATTGACGATCTGTTAATTCAATAATTAAGTATAATTTCCCATTGTTTTAATGACTGATTAAAAATGCGACGTATTACCACTGGTAGTAATTACTTTTAATACATCCTAATTTTCTGCCTGTATGCTAATTGCATACCTATTGCATGCCTCACCCGCCATGACTCAATTGACCAGACCTTCTGGATGTTTCTCTGCCACGCCGGGCAGAGGAAGACGGGAAAACTGTGCAGAACCCAGTGTTCTATCTACCACTGGGAGGGTGCTTAGTGCTTAGTGGTAAAAAGTGCTTAGTGGGTGGTACATTTAGGAGGATGGTTAGTGGGAAAAGGTGGTTAGTGGGAAAAAGTAGTATAAATAAGGAATCGGGAGTAACACATGTTTTCCGATGGTATTTTCATTTAACATAACTGAGTTTAACTGCATTTCAATTCCTGCAGATGTAAATGGAATATAATTGATAAGTAGTGTCAAATAAGTAATGAACTGAACTGAAAATGTTAATGTTTGGCAATTCATTACTTGCATTGCATTTAGAAATGAATTTGGACATATAAAGTACAGCGTATTTAGTAGTGTACCCCGCATGAAACTGACATTGCCATAAGTCTGTCTCCAACTCATTTAACCCAACTCAATAGTGAAGACAACTGAAAATTTCTCTCCTAAGCATTTCTGAAATGAATGAAAGTCAGTGTTAGTGTTATGATAAAAACAAAACATTGTCACTTATTTCAACTTTTATCCAATAAATGACGTCATCAGTTATGCAATGATCAGTTATTGGACAAAAGTTGGAATATTTTGTTTTATCATAACGCGTACTTTTGTTTATTTCAGAAATGCTTAGGAGAACACTTTTCAATTGTCTTAACTGTAGAAAAAGGGTGAAGACGAAAGTAATGGTAAAGTAAAGTAAGGTCGGGCTAATGATACTGCTTGGCCGGAGTTTTTACATTTAATATCAAGAATCACTAATATAACGCAGTGCTAGCTGCTAATTATGGTAAATATTGCAGTGGCATAGGCAGCAGAATGCTTACATTGGTCCTAGAACTGAAAACTATTATAGACAGAATGGTAATCGTGTGTGCATGATGTTTACAATAAGTCAGCTCCGAAAAATAAAACTGTTGGTGTTTAGTTCTATCGAATGGTAGAATAAGCTTAATACCTATACATGTTCCCAACCACTCATAGTTATTTCACACTTAGTTCGACTTTCCTCAATACATAAATTAAGGCTTAAACAAATAAAGTAGCACACAAGAAGTGTTATGACTAAGAATTGGCCAATGGGTAAACTTATATAAAACTTAAATTATTTTAACTGCTTAAACATAAGAGCGTTACATTTGTTGTTCAAACAAAAATGCACTACATACAGTGGAGTATTTTTCTTGTTTAATACACATCTAGTACGCCATTAAATAGATACTTTTTATATGACTTTAACGTATAATGCCACAGTTAAAAAATGTTGACAATGTGTTTTCCAAAAGTCGCAATACTTTCTGCGTTAGCAAATAGTTGTGTTCGCCCTAAAAAGCAAAATACTTCCGACAGATGAAAACAAGCACCAAATTCAGACTAGTCTTCAGAGTACCGCAATTCAGGCCCTGTGAGGACGGATAATAATCATTGTTTACCGTTTATACTGCATACTGATGGTATGGTATAAGGGACAACCTTTTACTAATCATAACATTACTTATACATATTACTAATCATTTAAGAAAATGTAATTTATGTATTGTATTAGCAAAAAATTAGTCAAAAACATTCAAGTCATGAAATACTTTATAAGTAGTAGCAAGATGCCTAGACAACTTATTTCTCTACCTAGGTGATGCCATACTAATAAACATAATATTATTCGACCAGTGCCAAGACCACAGAAAGGGGATTCATTGAGTAGAATTACTCAATGATCGAGAGAGTTACATATTCATCCCCATAAGTCCAAGTGGTCGAATCCTTTTATGTTTTTCAGTATGGCATCACCTAGTTAGGGTTGTCTAGGCACCTTGAGTAGTAGAAAAAGTAGAATTCAATGGACAGCACGCAAGCTTTCTATTTTCATTAGTCCATCAGAGTAATCTCCAGTGTAAGGCAGTCTTGACAGAGAACAGCCTTCAGCTGATTCGGACTATCTCTTAAACAAAGAAGCAAATAAAACCAATGTCAATAGCACCAGGTTATACA
The DNA here is from genome assembly GCA_020352615.2 of Yoshiicerus persimilis. Classification (NCBI taxonomy): domain Eukaryota; kingdom Metazoa; phylum Arthropoda; class Collembola; order Entomobryomorpha; family Tomoceridae; genus Yoshiicerus; species Yoshiicerus persimilis. The sequence continues at coordinate 32,351 of JABJWA020000048.1, forward strand.
GTTTAATTGTTTATTCATGCTGCTTATGTTAAAGAACATATTTTTATTCTAGAACTAGGCCGCAAAGCTCCAAATAAAGAATTCGTTTGCCTGTGTGATATATATCACAAAAGTAATGCATTTTTCGAATCAAGTTTGAGTAACTTCGCAGTTGTTCCACTTACTCCTAAATAAATTATTTACACACAGCTAGCTGTGGGTATATAAAGATGCTTGGAATGTCTTGAAATGAAATGAAGCATTGAAGCATGAGGCAGACTTAAGCCTCGTTTCCACCAAAGGTTTATTCATGTTTATACGTAAGTCAGAAATGTATGAACAATAGTGATTAAACATTTGAGTGGAAACGAGGCTTTAGGCGAACTAACATATGATTCAGTAAATCAGATGCTGATGTATCTGCTCATGGCGCCTAAGTGATTAAACATTTGAGTGGAAACGAGGTTTTAGGCTTCACTGCGTATTAACGCAAAGAGTGGTTCATATTGTGCACACAGTCGAACTAACATATGGTTCAGTAAATCAGATGCTGATGCATCTGCTCATGGCGCCTAAATTTAAAAGCATTGACCTGAAATTGCCAGCTAATGAAATACACTCCAGTTTAAAGAAACAAACCATTGAAAGGGAGATGAACAACATTGAAACCATTGAAAGGGAGATGAACAACGTTGACCAAATAGTTAGTACCCTAGAAGGTAAAGCCGGTAACTACTTTTTATTTCCAACCGGTGGGAGCCGTTTGTTTACCTACCTATTTGATTGTTAGTGCGTCCAGCTGTCGTGATGAACGCTTTAAAATATTTAATTGTTACCCCGTTTGTACAAAGAGGACAATGTCACGCTATCACCAAATGGAAATTCCAATCAGAACGCAATCGATTAATTAAATATTCAGCACAGGCATTTTTGCATCCTTAAAAACTATTCTTTTTCATTTTATGTGAGCTGTGTGTACCCTATAACTTTCTAGAGAGTTTTATTAAACAAATAAAATAATCAATAAAAGTAAACGTCAGAAATTAGATATCCTTGAATGCCATGGGCTCAGTTATTGAAGTTTATTTGAATTGCTCTTGATACATACTACCATATAAGAATTTAAAAATTTTCAAAATGACTATTATTTTGGAAATACGTAATTTCAAAATAAATAAATTACAACAAAATGGCTGTTACAAAAAAGTGATTTCAAATTTTATTTTTAAAACCTGTTAGCAATAATATTTCATGTCAGTTTGTTTTCTTTTTAAGTTACCATATTGTACAGCAACAAAAAGCATTATTGTACATGAAATTTATTTCACAACTTTTTTCAAAAAATTATGTCAAAATTTTAGTAGGCTTCTTGAGTGTCGCTCTCTGTGATAGCTCTACTATTTAAATGCTTCATTGTTCGTAGTTCAACATAAACCGGACGTGACCTTTCCCATTCGTATTTCAAATTTCAACATGTACCTGGGCAGGGGTGAGGGGTGTAAATTCGCATGTCAACATGTATGTACAAGGGGTGTGAGGTGTAAATTCGCATGTTAACATGTATGTACAAGGGTGTGGGGTGTAAATTTGCATGCCTACATATATGTACTAGGGTTGTGGAGTGACAATTCTCTCGTCAGCATACATGTACAAGGGTGCATGTGGAGATGTACATTCTTGTTAAAGCATATATGCGCAATTCGTGTGGGGGAAATTGCGCTATATGTACAAGGGGTGTGGGGTGTAATTTTGCTCGTATGAACAGCGGGTGTGGGGTGTAATTTTGCTTGTATGAACAGGGGTGTGGGTGTGTAAATGCTCTTGCATGTACAAAGAGTGTAGGCGTGTACTTACGTTTGGATGTACAAAAGGTTTAGGGGTGTAATTACGCATGCATGTATAAGGGGTGGGGGTTGAAATATCGCACGCATGTATAAGGGGTGGGGATTGAAATATCGCATGCATGTATAAGGGGTGGAGGTTGAAATATCGCATGCATGTATAAGGGGTGGGGGTTGAAATACATAAGGGGTGGGGGTTGAAATACATAAGGGGTGGGGGCTGAAATACATAAGTGGTGGGGTTGAAATACATAAGGGGTGGGGGTTGAAATACTGCATGCATGTATAGGGGGTGGGGGTTAAAATACTGCATGCATGTATAAGGGGTAAGGGTTGAAATACTGCATGCATGTATAAGGGGCGGGGGTTGAAGTATTGCATACATGTATAAGGGGTGGGGGTTAAAATACTGCATGCATGCATAAGGGGTGGGGGTTGAAATACTGCATGTACAAACAGGGGGTGTATTGGCATCACAGCACATATGCTGCAGGGGTGTAATTACACTTGTATGTACATGAAATATGAGGGTGTACGTTTACATGCCAACAGATATGTACAAGGGGTGTGGTGGTGTAGTTACGAATGTATGCAAAAGGGGTGTGGCGATGTAAATTGGCATGACAGCATATACCACTAGTGAAGGGTGGGGCAGTCCAGGTCTGACTGAAGTATGAGTTGACAACACCAGAGTTTATAATTAGTGAACTCTAATACTGTGATTCATAGTGCAGTAAAGACACTATGCAAGCCTAGATGTTCCATATGGTACAGTGCCATATTTCGATAACCTTTGACCCAAAAATTTTGAAACTCATAACATATGTTCGTTAGGTCACTATAGTAGTTTCCACAAACGGAAACAACCATAGCATCACAAATCAAATCTCGCCTCTAATGGGTTAAGATTCCTCAGTCCTTTTTTAAGTTCTTCCACAAACTCTGGTGTAGGACTCATTGCAGGATAAGGTACCTCTCCCAAAGAGAATATTTCCCAAAGAGTTATCCCGAAAGCCCACACGTCTGATTTGCAAGAAAAGATATTCGTCACAACACTTTCCAACGCCAACCATCTCCACGGTAGAGCATCCTTCGCCGTTTTGACATACTCGGTATAATTATACGTCCTCCGGCTTAGTCCAAAATCTGTCACTTTTGCATTGGCTTCTGCCGTCAGAAGCACATTTCTTGAGGCCAAATCCGAATGGACTACCTGTTCCGATAAAAATAAGGGTATTCAAGGAATACATTAAAACAGCTACTAGTACATCCGTTATTTATTAAAACCCAGATGCATATCAGACAGAGTATATTGCTAAATTTTCATTGTAAAATTTAAAGATGATAATACACTTACATTTTTGGTTCCCAGATATTCCATTGCATTGGCAATTTGATAGCACCACTTTATTAAGGTTTTCATTGAATGAATGGAATTCAATTCCCCAACTTCCTTTCCCGCCCTTTAAAACATATCATTGAATATAATGTAAAAGTATTCCAATGAATTTGCAGTGGAAAATGTACATTTTCGTATATTTGTGCCTTACCTTTGAACAGTGTCACTGTCAGTGTTTATATAGGAACTAATGATAGGACATTTGATAAATAGATGTTTGTAAGATCGCAAATATGACTCTAATGACCCCAAATCACAGAACTCCAGTGCCATGTACAAAATACCTAAGATATGTGCAATTAACTATTAGTAAGTCACAAACTCTCATTTATGACAACAATTTTTTATTACATAATAAGTCTGAAAATGAGCATAAATATTACTCACCTTGTTTTATTTCTTTTCTGTAGACCCCAATAAGTTCAACTAAATTAGGATGCTCTCCAACATACATTAGCATTTTTATTTCTGAAACTAATGCCTTAATGTGGCTAATACCGCAATTTTGGGATAACGTCTTGAATGCAATAGAACCATCGACTCCTGCAATCCGTCCTTTGTACACTTCTCCAAATTCTCCCTTCCCAAGAAGCTTCCCCTTGTCTAATTCAGAAACACATAAAATAATATTTAAAAAAGAAATAATTCAAAGCTTTTTTCGCAAGATTTATTTTGCAAGTAATAATTTGATTTGTGTAATCATTTGTTTACCCAAATGAAACGAATGTTTCTCTAATTCTAAGTTCGTGTCGAAAGGCAATTATATTGGGTTATCAGTACTCTCTGCATTTCCATTTAGTAATCCTATTTTTTTTTCATTTCTCGATGCCTCTTTACCTACACAAAGTCAAGCACGCAAATTAATTTTTCTGAGGCAGCAACAGGTTGCGCATTATAGATACCTCCGAGTAGCACTTTGATAAAATTGGATTTATATATATGTTATCGGCAATAAGGAAAATTTGGCTTTTTGTTCTATGCCTAGGCATTTTCGGAAATGCCTGAAGAAATCCCGGCTTCTTCTTCTTAGCCGAGACATTTAGGAAAATGCCTAGGCATTGTGCCCAGAATGCCCAGAAGAAATAGCCGGGCTTTCTTCAGGCATTTCCGAAAATGCCTAGGCATTTCCAAAATGCCTAATTTTCCTTATTACCGCTAACATATACATTATATCACGCTCAAAACTTTATTAAGTTAAAAAATAAAGTTTAAATATGGAGCACTTATTTATACTACAATCTCTTCAGTTCTACTTAAAGGTATTATAAAATTTTAAAGAAAAATAAATTATGGTTCACCTTTTCCATTCTTAGGTAAATGACGAAGAATACCGACAGAATGAGAATCACCAAGCAGAAGCCTGATGTAATTAGAATAATTAGCTGTGAAGAAAGGCCACTTGGGGAAGCTAGAGAAGAGTTTTCAAATTTAGAAATTCGTCATTTGTATTTCAATAAATGTTATACTCGTGAACCCCTCACGTCGTATTACCACGCCCACTTCGACCCCCAGAGTCAATATACTATCCAAACTCCCTTCAGTCCAACAGACAGTCTTGCAGTGGAGTTGAGTGGAGACGGTTCCTTAACCTTCGCCTGGGTGCGATTACCCAGAAGGCGACTAAATCATTCTCCTGTATACGAATACTAACCGATATCTGAAATAACTCTCTAAGGTATTCTCCCTGAAGTAAAATCAGCTCTCCCAAACCATTGTATTTTTTGCATACGTGTACTTATTCGCATCCGATTCTGTGCATTGGTGTTAAAAGGTGAACCAGAAGTCGGCGAAATACCCGATTAGGGAAGAAATCCCGGTAGTAGACAGGAGACCTCATTACAATGGTGCCAAAACCCGGTCTTTTTCTCAAATTCACCGAAAAGTACAAGGAGAAATTTATGTGAACAATTACGCTGTGTTGGCGGAGGAAGAAATTGAATCTAACGGGATAAGAACTATCCGAAAGTGCTTACTAATAAGGGTATTTGTAGTGTCAACCGAGTCGAAAATTTGGACACAGCTGTAATTGAAAATTTGAAAAAACTGCACAATCACGTACAGTAAGGTATCAAAATTCTGTTTTGTTCTAAATTGGTAGTAAAGTTATAATTACCAATAGTTAAAAATATTTTGATAAGTTAATTATTCGTATTGGTGGTATACGTTATTATTTGAAATTGTTGAAAACTAATTCCATTTGAAATTATTTGAGTTAAATTTCAATATTTCTTAATGATTAAAAAGTAATATTTAAGTCTGTCAAAGGTTTAATTGGAAAGATTTTGATCAGAAACTCTTTGAATTGAATTAACTGCAAAGTAGATATTGTTATAATGGTTATGTAATAATGAAAGCGTAGAAATTGAATTTTGAAATTGAAATAATATTCGTTTAATGTCAAAATTGATTAAGATATTGTTAGAAAAATTTTGTGTAGACAAAGGAAATTCCTACATATATTTGTGGAGACACGTATAAAATGTATGTTATTAAGTAAGGTAAAGGACAAGGAGGATAAATTATGCATTCATAGTTTTCGTGAAGTAATTTATGCTAACTTGCTTTGTTGCAACTTTTAGAGACGCTTGGCTTGATGATTGATGGCAGATTTAACCTTGCAGGAATAAAAACGCCCTCTGACCAATCAATAGCAACAGAGTAAAAGCGCTAGGAACTTTGTAAGTAAAGTATGAAATTATAACATGTATATGTCTATTACTATAAGTTTACAAAACAAAACTGTAAAATATAAACCAGCTTGTTCTGTTGGGCTAGCATATTATTGTAAAGGCATGGATTCGCCAGCCATAGTACAAAGGCTTGGATTAGCAAACTATGGTTAAGTGGGAAAAGACCAGTCTAGATTGACCAATCTTTTTCAGACCAAATTCAGTAATATGTTTCTAGGTTATGGAAAACAAGTAGAATGTACTCGTTCGTATAAATATTTGTGTAGAAACAGTGTGTACTTAGCTCACTCAAGTATTTTCAGGGTAATTATCTTTAAGTTAATAAAGTAATTACCTAGTACTTGTTTTATTTTTGTGTCAATTCATTATAATTGAGCACACTTTGATCTATAGTCGGATAGGTTAGAATAGGGTCATCAGGCCAAACAAGTAGATCTAGGCTGTCAGTTGTCAGTTAGGTCAGTGATTTTGGCGTTCGATCCAAGTCACAAGGGAAAGTTAGAGAATAGTTCTGACCCACAAGCCTGTGACACCACCCCCACAAATGATTTATTATAGTTGACATGAGCTCAGTCAGGGAATAGCATATAGCTTAACCGCGATAATAAATAGAGTAAATACCAGGACTTTGTGTTGCCCAGCATTTTTCTATGACCGTGCCTGAAGTTAACATTAACTCTATTTACACGCAAAGTATTGTAAATATTGTTGTTGGATCCATGGAAAACAGTCTTAGGGAGCCGTGTCCCAAATAAATAAATAAATAAACATTTTCATTAGCTGATTTCAACATTTGAATTTTAGCATGTTAACAATTCTCACGTCATGCTTCCAACACACAAGGAGTAATTATTATTTGAACATACCGTTATAGCCTTCCCAGAGGTAGTATTCTTTCAAGCAAATTTTTCGTCAAAAATCTTCCCCGGGAAAAGTTTTTAAGATGGAATTGTAATTTCAAAATGAATGCATAACAGACGCTAAACATGTATGAAAAATTGTATAATGTGTAAAAGTATATCTTTTGCATAGATGTTGTCGATAGTCACTTGCATTCAGGATTTTTCAGTGAACATCACAAATACATATAATTCCTCCGGGAGGAACTAAACGATAGGAGAACAGCGCGATAAATATCATACCTAATGTAAAAGAATAAATAAATATCGTACCTAATATCATACCTTTCATAACTTGTTATTTCGGGATGTCGCTTAAAGCCCATTTCTACACGCAAACAAAACAAAATGACAAACAAAAAACCCAAATTAGTGAAGTGCTAAACACTTATTTTAAATTAGCCTTTTATGGACATTGCCTTATGAATTACTACAATTGCCAGAACAGGAAGTTATAATAGCAAGGCAGTGAAATTCTTCATCTGGTTTTCATGATATTTTTCGAACGCTGTTAATTTTGAATACAAAATTTTGGAAACTAAGCTTAATAACTTTATTTAAACTGAGTTATATTTTATAACAAGATATAAATAGGAATTTTCATCTAGAAATGAGTATCCTACAAAGTTTTTAAAGCAAAACAGAATCAGTATACCTGTTAAGCCATTCATCACCTACGTTGTATGATAATAAACTTAATCTGAGTCTAAATTGAATGCATTCGACATTTTTGGCCTGAAATCAAAAAAGTGATTATATTACGACGAAAATGTTAGATTACATAATTGTTCTTATACTTCTTAGCACAACATTCTTAACAAATGGATCCGTTTTTACAAAGATTAATAACATGGAAAACGGCTGCCATTTAAATTTTGTATTTGGTGGAAACGAATTGTCTCGATCCTATATGGCTGTTAATGAAGAATTATCTAAACTGAACAATCCTTACAGTCTTACGAGAATTGGCATTCTGAAAACTCATCTTCACCAATAGTTGGGTTGCACTGAACGAAATATAAGATTACATTTCAATCTTACACTAGAAATTTTCTTCAACCGCTTTAATAATCGAAACTGTTACTTGCGAAAACGCATCTTAAACCGAAAATTATCGTCTCCGAGTGTGAAGTCTCGTTTCACCTGTCTATCTCACATTCTAATTGGGCCTGCCGCAAATGACCTTGTTGAACTGTATTTCACAAACTATATAATTAATAACTTAAATGGAATGGATTTCAAACCAACAGCAAATTACAGCTTTGAGCGTTACAGTACAATTCATATCATATTCCAAAATTATGCAGACATACACCGATTTAAATACAATTATCACCAAATGATGGTGAAACAAGAATTCAAACAAAATGAAATACTTCTAACTCTAGGCGACAAATTCGTCTATATACATTTAAGCCAAGATCCTTATGTTATCTTCTCGCTGTTCGCTTGCCCAAAACAGAGTACACATAATTGGTTTACTCATAAGAAATTCCGATTTGATATTATTATATTACCATCAGTTAGGTATTTTAGGAAGATAGCAAATATGCGTTATTTAGCGCATGTACAATCCAATTGCCATCCTAAATTTTGCACTCATGTCGATACTGAGGATTCATGTGGTTTACACGACAAGGCAAGTGCCAAGAAAAAGTATTTCATTAATCTTTCAAAAACGCCAATTAAAATGCATTATACGGACGCTCTGACAAATGACCTACTAAGACGCATTCCAAATGCATGTAGTACGTCAGGTAACAACGGCAACAGGATTGTCTCGGAGGGAAACTATAGTAGGTATTACAGTGTGTGCTATTGTAATATATTTATGTAGCTTCAGAATGGTAGACTTAATAGGAGGATAATGAGAAACATAGGTATTGATAGGTCAGGTAAAATACATACATCCGATTTATATTGGAAAAGTCACAAAAATATTAGCTGGCGGTGGATGGATTTGATCCATCCACGACATGTCACACCACTCCACTAAGCCAACGCGCCTACCAACCTGACTGCCTATGTTTCCTTCTCGTAGTCTATACAGGAGGACATGCAATATCCATGTCACATTCCCTTTCGTCGGTCTTTTTTTTTGCACACACTGTACGGCTTTGATTCGCCTGGTCACTCTTCTTGTTTTCTAAGTTAGGGAAATTAGAGATAGGCTAATCTCTTATCACTCATTCTACTCATCTTGTCACTATCGGGATCGTAGTATCTATTCACTACGTTTATATTATTATAGATTACTATACTAATCTACTGCCATTGTGTTGTTCCTTATTCTCCTTATGCTTCCTATTGAGGTCCATACATAGAGGGAGAAATGGTCACACGGCCAATTATAAATACTATATTATATATTCGTCTTAATTGGGAGGGTTTATGTATACTCAGTCTTGTTCACGCTATCTCTTATGAGATACCTTAAGATAGATATATTTACACTATGTGAACATGGACCAAGTACACTACCTAGCTAACTCTACTTGGCTAATGAAAAGTACAGGACATAGGTTTTTACGCCTATGCATCGTCACCCTGCCGACACCATCTCGGGGGAAATACTATTAGTAGGTATTACAGTGTGTGCTATTGTAATATAATTTATGTAGCTTCAGAATGGTAGACTTAATAGGAGGATATTGAGAAACATAGGTATGGATAGGTCAGGTAAAATACATACATCCGATTTATATTGGAAAAGTCACAAAAATATTAGCTGGCGGTGGATGGATTTGATCCATCCACGACATGTCACACCGTACCACTAAGCCAACGCGCCTACCAGCCTGACTGCCTATGTTTCCTTCTCGTAGTCTATACAGGAGGACATGGAATATCCATGTCACAAATGGAATATTCTACAATGACAGAATGTTGGAAGAAAAACAGGAATTGCTATCATTTCACTTTCCTACAAGCATCGATGGCTTTAATTTCATTTCGTGTTCTACTCTGGACATGGAAAATCTGTCATTTCGGGGATACTTGAAACCATACAAGTTTGCACCTTGGCTATGCATAGCTCTGTCAGTTGTCATCCTCAGTGCTTTTTGTCATTCAGTACAGCAATTTAGAAAACTCAAGAGCTTTTCGTTTTTACTTCTTTATTATGCTTATTTATTGGAAATCAGTTATTCATTGCCCAAACGTTGTCAAAATTTGAAATGGTTAAATTGTATTTTGCCTTGCTTTCTTCTGATGGGAGTTGTACTCACAAATGCTAACAAAGGAATCGTCATTGTCGACTTAACGAGGGAAAGAGAAGCGGAAAAACTGGAATCCATTGAAGAATTTGGCAAATTAAATATTTCATCACTAGGTTTCGAAAATTCTAAATACCGTAACGAGTATTGGATGTTCTATAAAACATCAATGAAGACAGGAATGGAAACGTTTTCAGAAGCCCGTAAATTGTTAAAAATGTTTTCACACACATTAAACCCTACTGAATTTAAAACAAAGTGTATGCAAGATTCTTATTGTAAAGGGGTTTTTTTTCCCTTTTACCAAACCTTGTCTGATGAAATCTCTCAAAGAGCAAGTTTTCTGAAGCACGAAAAGATTGCCCAATATGAAAACATGTTAAAAAAATTTCTTGTGGTAGATAAAGGTACTGAAATTCAGGAATTGGCTAAATGCAAAAATTCTGCTTTAATTATACCCCAAAGTGAGATATCAAAGTATTTAGTTGGGGAAACTGCACTCTCTCCCACTGAAGAAACCAAGTTTTATGTGGGTAAGCCGGAAAATATTTTTCTGCCTAGGAGTGTCGGTATTACAGTTTATGGAAAAAGTTATAAATTGCTGACACTTAATCTCTATCGCGGACTGCAGAGTCTTGATCAGTCAGGAATACTTCAGAAATGGCAAAGTTTCAATGCTACCAATGATTTTCGGTTTTGCAAAGGATGTGGAAAAAGCTGGAGACCCCGACGGCTAAGCTTGCATACTTCAAATATTTCTACTATATTTATAATATACGTTGCTGCTGTTTTCCTTCAAATGTTAGCTTTCGCTTTCGAAATAAGAAAAATCCTAAAACTGCTTATTACGACGGTGTACTTATATTTAAAACACAACTTAAATCACATTTGTAAACGTATTTACAAAGGTTTCAGAAAAATCCATTGTCCACAATACGACCAACAAATATGTTAAACGTTCCCTTAAATCTACGAAATAATCAATGTGTTGCCTTCTTTTGTTTAATATTCTCTTCTGTTCGTTCCCTCTCCTTGTCCCTAATTACATATACAAGTATATAATATGTATGCCGTGAAACATTTGAGTTTAAAAAAAGATTTAATAATTCCACAATCATACGAATTGTAAGCGTGATGAATTGAACGTATAACAGAGATGACTAAGTACAACAGTGAATTGTCTAAAATATAAATTAATGTGAAGTATAGAATTATGTTAAATTGGTATCTAATAGGCTGTAAAGCTTAAATCTTTCAACTCATTGTAATTCTGGTTATGGACATCAGTCCGTGCCTTGTGACCATTATTCATACAATACACACAAGTATAATTGAGGATTTGACTCTTTACTTGAGGCAAAAGTACTTTTATATTACCAATTTGTACTAAAACTTGAGGCAAAGGTTTATTTATTATCAGTTCTAATGATGATACTTGAGGCGGGATAAATATTTCTTAGGTAAATGTATTTATATGAGGCAAAGTGATTATTTTTATTGAGGTAAACCGATTATTTTTGAGACCCATTAAATTAGAGCCTTTTGAAATGTGGCGAAAACCTGGGTATTTATTAGGTTAGGTATAATTTAAGTATATTTGATTCTACTGCTATTTGGAGGACAATTACCTTTAGAGTTGTAAGTGCTACATATTTTCCTCGGTCTTTCTTAAGAAATCTATTTATGTCAAATAAAAGTGGTATTGCTTTTATTTATTATTTGTTGACGGCAAGTAAAATATTAAGACTCAACCTCAACTCAACATAAATGTAACCGCAACGTATAGCGCGTTTTCCTACTATTGTTATATTTTATTGAATGTAAAACTGTTTAATAAAAAAGCAAATTTAATATATAAACTAATAGCACTGAGGTAATCAAGTATCGTAAGCAAAATATAACGGAGAAAGGTCGCTAAATGATTTGTAGTAAAGCCAAGGCGGTATTTAGTGTTTTAAATGTGTATATGGGCTATCTAGCACTAAACAGCCAATCTGGGTGGGAGACAATAAGCAATAGAAGAATATACGACACACGTTTCGAATTAAGTTTGAGAAACTTCGCAGTTTGTTCCACCTACTCCTAAATAAATTAAGTTTAAAACAAATAAAATATTCAATAACAACTTACGTCAGAAATGGTGAGACTGTAAAGTAGGCCATGGGTATACGTATATAGTTTGCTTTCGTTTCGCAACTACGAAACTCGGTATTTGTCTCTTTTGACTGGTGTCTTTCAGAATATTATATTGCGATAAGTTTTGCTCTCTAAAACCGCCATGAAAAAAATTTATTTTAACAAGAAGAAGTTTTCTTGTGTAACTCCACGTATGAGATCTCATTTTGGTTTTTACATTTACTACAGCCATCACTAATATAACGCACTGCTAACTGTTAATTATGGTAAATATTGCATTAACATAGGCAGAAGTATGCTTACGTTGATCCTAGAACTAGTCTGAAAACTACTGCAAACAGAATGGCACTCTTGTTTGCGTGATGTTTATAATAAGTCAGCTCAGAAAAAATAAGCTTTTGATGTTTAGTCCTATAGAATGGTAGAATAAGCTTAACTTATGTTCCCAATCCACTCTTAGTTATTTCGCAGTTAGTTCGACTTTCCTCAATACATAAATTAAAGTTTAAGCAAAAAAAGTAACACGCAAGAAGTGTTATGACTATGACATTGGCCAATGGGTAAACTTATATAAAACTTTGTTTTTCTTCGGCGACCACGAAATGAGACTTATGACTCTTTGAACTGCGTCTTACAGAATATTATAACGCACGCGATTCTGAAACAACACTTTCAAGACACACAATGTAAGTTCCAACATGTACAATTTTCTGGTATAAGATACTTATGAAATCTTATTTTGGCATTTTACATTCCGACGCCACTTCTGTTATACATTCTATTTATTAAAAAACTTGTTAGCGGAATTATCTCAAAGCGTGTATACAGTTTTCTTAACACACAAATTATAGATATCTGAACAGAAACATCAAAGTTAATAATATTCATAATTTTGAAAAAACTGGATTACAAGGTTCATTATCATATATTCCAGATCTAACAATAGGTAGACCAGTAATGTTTTCTAACTGTAAATATCACATCACGGTTATTCTGGTCTTTTATTTCATTTCCAGTTCAGAATGTCAAATTCAATCGTCATCACTTGCAAATTATGATTTTGACATTATTTTATTTCAAAATCATTTGGCGGATTATCTATTCGAACAAATTGTTTTCTCACCCCGAACCATATTTGCTGATGCAACTGTTAATCTAACAAAATTACATGGCAATTACAAAAAGGAGGTGACTACCCTAGTTCATTATCGAACAGGAATGGCAATATCTTAACAGTAGTGGAACCTCCTGAAAGGAAATTACAAATATTGCAAGATTCCCTTACATATTCGGCAGAGAAATGGATCGACCAAACGACAAGTTTCTACTAATTAGCACAAAGAATAAATTCAATGACATCAAAAACAATTTCGTGGACCAACTGAACTGGAGATTGACGAATGCAGTTTATTTTATGGTCATCAATTGGGTCATCAAGGAGGATATTGAAGTACTAACAGTGTCACTATTCACGAAAGAGTTTGCAAGGATTGATTTCCCGACATCACAAGAACCACAGAGAGGACTCACAAGAAAAGGGTTACATAGAAATCTTCATAAGATACATATTTCTGCTACACATTGGTTTTCGGAAGACACTAAAAACGAAATTGCTCAAAAATGTGTTTCGTCGCCATACAGTCTTATTAAAAAGGAATACTTGGTAAATGCCTTGAACTAGTAAACTATCCACAGGTAGAAGCAATGGCTGACTATTTAAATTTCACGTCCATCTACAAAAAGTATTCTGCTTTAATTGGGAATGAGTTTTGTGGCAGGATAGATACAGAAAGGTATTATGACGAGTTATTTGAGGACTATAGGTCCAGAGTTATATATTTCACATTTCCTGGGGAATGGACATTCCTGTACTGTGTAGACAAAGAAACGTATTACGATAAACCTTGGTCTGCCTGGATATCCATAATGGACATGAGTACGTGGCTATTATTGCAAATCTGTTGTCTTTTAGGCCATGCACTAATATTTCGATTAACAAAACAAAAACTGACATTTGAATCTATTAGTAACTTCTTCCTTTCCGCCATTGCGATTCTTCTCCGCCAAAACCACAACCAAAGGAAATTCTTCCTAAATGCAATTTTGTGTTTAATGTTGACCACTTTTTTAACTCAGTACGAAAATTACATCACAACTGAAGTTATTGCTCCCGTGGACAAAAAGAGAATGAACAATTTCCGTGAACTAATTCAGAATAATTATAAAATACTTGTCAGGATTGGACCTGTATACCACAGGAACGAAAGTCAAGGCTATATTATTGTGCATTCTTATTTCGTACAATATGGTATTATGGACAAACTAAACTCAAGTGTTTATTTTTTAAATATTGATAAGGCGACTTCAGTTTATGATATTTTCTCCTCGGCATTAGCAGACACGAAACTGAAAGTTTTCGCTGACGGAGTTAGTCATGATTCAAAACATTTTTTCCGTTTACAACAATCTCTTCCCTTGTTGAAATGTTTCAGACCAAAGGATTATGCTCAGGATGATAGACCCCTTTCATGGATATTTCGTGGATGTTTTCGGCTTGAACTTCTGAATGTTGTCCAAGAACTGAATGAAATGGGAATACTTGACATTTGGCGACAACTTCAGTATTTCAGCTCTGAGGCATCCAGCTTTTTGAAAAAGAAAGCATTCTGAACTCCAGGTTCACAGTCTTAGCTTCGACATGAAAATTGGTGCAATTTTTCATGTTATTGGATATCTGGTCACTGTCCCTGTTTTTGTTTTTCTACTTGAAAGATATTTCGCTTTACTCATTCGAAATATTCTTGCTCTTTATTGCTTAATTGCCGAATTATATCTGTATTACACTGCTTTATTGTTTGATTCTGTGCGTCATATCAATAATAATGGTTGATATCGGGGTTATCGTTGAGTTAGGTAATTTTGTTTTCTGTGCTTGATTTCGTAGAATACAAGTTAGCATGTCAATGTACAACATCTGGCTTAATTCCAAAGTTCCTGATGAATCAGAAAAGTCTCCTTTCAAGCATAAAGGGTTTTTTATTTAAACATTATGCCAATTATTTTCGTTGAAGAGCAACGTCATACCTGATGTAACCTAGAAATGAGATTTTTCTTATTCATCAGCGACTTTTGCATTAAGCCAGTTAGTGAACATTGGCCTGCTAACTTGTATTTTACAAAATTGTGACGGTCTGACAGAAATCAGTAACATTGCTTTTAAGCTATACGATTATTGCGCCGTATTGATGCCGCAAATTTAGCGCAATAATTCTTAACGCTTACAAGCAATGTTACCCTTTTCTTTCAGACGGTCACAATTAGTCACAGCAACCAAAATTCAGTTCGAATTTGACG
This sequence comes from Yoshiicerus persimilis, assembly GCA_020352615.2. Lineage (NCBI taxonomy): Eukaryota > Metazoa > Arthropoda > Collembola > Entomobryomorpha > Tomoceridae > Yoshiicerus > Yoshiicerus persimilis. The sequence goes on from JABJWA020000048.1 coordinate 47,864, forward strand.
ATTTGCCTATGCCTTTTCGTAATTGCCTGATTTGACGATTTACTGCTAATATCCGGTGTTAACTTTGATGCCCTTATCTTAATAAAGAACTACGAATGAAAACCTCTCATTACGCATCCAATTCACCTCCCTAGAATTTCTATAATTAACTACTTTATTCTAGAATCTGCTAGATCTGCTAGATAATAATATACTTCGATAAAATAATTTCCGCTTTTGTCCAATGAAGGTTTTTTTCATGATTTTCAAGCGCCGCCTGCATACATACAATGCGCTGAGTACCTATACGGTTAATTTTATTCATTAGTGATGCCAATATTCTTTAAATGATTTTCATTAGTGACTTTCTCACAGTTTGACAGATAATAACAAGCTACGGAACTATTCCCTCTTATTACTCACATCACACGCGTCATACTGCTAGTTTTACACTCAGCACTTTCTTAGACACATGGAAGAGCGAAAGTTTGGTTCTACAGAAAGGCTGCTAAATGATTTGTAGTAAAGCCAAGACGGTATTTAATGTTTTAAATGTTTATATGGGCTACCTAGCACCAAAACAGTCAAAACAAGTTGGAGGAAATAAGTAATGGAGGAATATATGCCAAGCGTAATGTTTCGAATTAAGTTTTAGTAACTTTGCACTGTGTTCCACTTACTTCTAAATAAATTAACTTTAAAACAAATAAAATATTCAATAACAACACATGTCAAAAATGTTTGTTTTTGCTTCGCTATTACAAAGCTCCACATTTGTCCCTTTTAGCTGGCGTCTTTAAGAATACTATATCACCATTCACCATAGACGTGGCTCTTAAATAACGCCTGAGAAAAAGACTTTATTGAAACAAGAAGAATTTGTCTTGTATAACTCGACGCAAGAGATTGGCAAAAACAGAAGAATGCTAGCACTGATCCTAGAACTAATCTGAAAACTAATAGACAAAGTGACACATTTGCTTGCGTGATATTTACAATAAGTCAGCTCAGAAAAATCAAACTACTGGAGTTTAATTCTATACAAAAGTAGATACAGGAAAGAGTTTCCAGTAAGATCATGAATGTTTTAATAAACCAGTGTAACTTGGTGTACATAAGTACAGTTGTTGTATAATGGCCTGCTAGCATGTATTCTACCATTCTACGAAATTCCGTACTGCAACCATAATTCAGTACAATTTTGACGCTTTGTCTAGGCATTTTCCTAATTGCTGGATTTGACGATGTACCGCTAATATCTGATGTTAACTTTGATGTTGTTATCTTAATAAAGTACTACGAATAAAAACTTCTCATTACGCATCCATTTCATTTCCACTCTCTAGAATTTCTATAATTGACATCTCTATTTTAGAACCTGCTAGATAATAATATAATTCGATAAAATAATTTCCCCATTTGTGCAATATAGAATAGAATAGAATAGAATAGAATTATTTAACTGTATAATTGATTTAGCCATTGGCCTTTACAACACAGTTACAATTTATATATTATTATTAGTAAATAACACTTAAAGCATAGTTTATACTTAGCATAACACCAGGATTCGGTGTTGAGCAGGAATCTGCGGGTGGTAAAAAAGCAATTACCTTTGTGCCGGGGGTGCACAACCCTTAGCGTGTGAGTAATTATGTAGGGTAGCTAACCGGACTCATTGAGAGTCGCGGACCTACGACCGAAATTTTGCAAAGGGTGGGATACCCACATTGCCGCCTTCCTCACAGATTGGTATTCAAATCCGAAACCCGGGGGATTGATCTGTTAGCTGCCATTATAGTTAACGCTTACATAATATTTCACGACATTTTTACCGTTACAGTAGTTATTAAATTATTTAATGAAATTTTCACCAATATAGTAATTATTAAATTATTTCATTCATTTCATTCCAATTAAATTATTAATATATTTCACAATAATTACAATTATTCATATGTATTTAGTTCTTGACATGCGAATCGTCACATTTTATCACATAAAGACATAGTCTGGAAGCAAAGAGTTTCAAAAAAATAAATTTTGTCAAAGATGGGCCAGGCTGACTGGTACTTCGTTTTACATTTGAACTATTAAATTCACAGAAATTGAATTTTTATTCAAATAACCTTACATAGGGTAGGTAAGCAAATTCAGATTGGTTACTGACAATGTTTTACGTGAGACCCTTTTGTTCTCACAACCTTAAGGAGGTGCTAAAATAATAAGTGTAGAAACTGATAAATAAGAATTGGTGTGGTATATAGAGGTAAACGTAAGATTTTTAGCACAGAATGAACTGAAGATCAGAGTTGTGATATGACGTTATAATAATTATAAGTAGCAAATTATGTGTACTGAACCTACTTATGAACATGTTGTGCTATTTACGACAGTACACATTCCGACATTCCAATACTCCTCCATTTACACGTCACGTCCTTCGTTTTACTATTATGCCTATTTGTTAACAATGACGTGTATTGAAGAAAATCGCATTATGTGAAATACAAGTATTGGAAAATTTGATGAAATTGACTGCAGACAATTTATCAGGTATTTTCTAGATAAATATAACATTATAATATACGTACATATAGAATACTTTTGAAAATAACAAATTCCAACACTGGCATACAGATGTGATTTTTGTATTTTATAATTGTGAAATTGTGAAAACGTACATTTTATGTATATGATTAGTACAGTGACATTAGTCTAATATATTCTGTATAACATATTAATTAGTACTTACTTATTTCCAAGCTTTTACATGTAGAAAATTGGGATGAAAACCATATCGATTTTGGGAAATGATACTTAAGTAAAAATCAAGACATAAACAATATTCCTATTAACTTAATATATATTATTTGTTAATAATATTTAATTAATTAACACAATATTTAATTTTAAGCGTATAAAGGAGTTGATTAGATTTAGGCTAGTGAATAAATGTAACATGAAGAACAGAAAGATGCTTACAGCTAAACAGCTAACTGATCAATCAATTTGTGCAATAAAGATTCTCCTACTTCATCATTTTCAAGCGCCCGCCTGCATGCTTACTATGAGCTAAGTACCTGCACCATTAATTTTATTCATTAGTAATGGCAATATTCATTAAATGATTTTCTTTAGGGACTTTCTGACAGTCTGACAGAACATAACAAGCTACGGCTATGCAACATAATGAACCATCTATTCAGGCGTGAATTGAACGATATTGCGGTGCTGCCTTTATGATATTTACGCGAATAATAAGTGAACCGACATTCAGGACATAGTTCGCCGTTCATAGTTTTCTGATTGCTGAGGTTCACCAAATAAAGTCTATCAGTAGTACTACTAATCACATACAATTAGTAGTTAGCGGCTGTTTCTAACTTTGTGCCTCCAGGTCGAATGCCATTACGCCATGCCGACTACTATTATATTTTAATGAGTGTCTAAGGCAATATAAATGTCCTACGTTCACTTAATGCTGACCACTGCAAGGGTGACTAAGAAGCAAACATGCATTTTCAGTGGGTGAGCAGAACAAGTTATTATGGAACACGGCCTGGTCTTTTCGCATTAAGTAATAGGAAATATTCTCCACTACTGAGAATGAAATATTTCTTGTTACTTAATACGCAAGTCCGGAAGTTTTGTAGACTACCACCAAGAAAAATTAAAAACTTACTTTACATAACCAATATATGTACCGGCCACATGTACATGTTACAAACATATATATTTTTTTACAGGCAGACATAAAAAAATATCTGGTGCGAGTTTTGAAGTCACAATGTTTGCCAAAAATAAATTGAATACACCAAATCTAATAAGAACACTGCCCATTATTTTGTTGTCTTCCCAAAATGTAGCAGCCGAGATGGAGTTCCCTGTAACGACAGCTGAGGCAGTTGTGTTGTTATTAAACACAATTTCAATAACAAATTTGATTATGATATCCGGCGCGGCTGCTTTCGGAACAGTGACACTTGTTATCCTATGGACAATTTTCAAATTTGCAAGGATAACCTATCACTTCATTACGTCTCTTGCAACGCAAGTGGACCTTCCTGTAGATACACCCTAATTTTTTTTATATTCAAAGAGTATTCCATTATTCTGCTATATGAAAATGACATTGCTTTTATAACTTAATACGTGGCGCAGTAATAATACAAAGTAGTAGTAGTAATAATATACAAGCAGTCAGTATAAGGGTGCTGGGAATAGATCTGAAAACTCACATAATGATGGGGTACCAATTCCTTGTTAGATTATTTTTGTTTATAAGAAAAAGCATTAAATATTCTCAACTGTAGCCGTTGAATCCGAGTGTACACCATTACGCCCAAGGCTACACTACTTAACCTACCGTGGCAACTCTTATTTTGTGAACCGCAACACTACGGATTTGGCTCCTGCAACATCTAGGATTTTCGACTAAGGTTTGTCATGGTTTTAAATTCTATGTGAACATTCCTATTTTTTGCTTTTATTTCTAAGTTCTTCAAGGCAATCTAAATTACAATTATCATTTCCTAAATATCTAAAGTATTGCTTCTGAAATAATACATCTAAAAGTTCACAATTTCATTTTTCAGGGCATTCAACAGGAATATGTTCACTCCTATACCAAAATTACGGAAATGCTTAACCGAGAATTCAGCATGCGAAGATTTTTATCATACGTTTTCAATTTTATTTCTGGAAATTTTAAAAATGAATCGGAAGTGATAACGGTAACCACATTATTGGCATCTAAAAAAATTGTTTTGAATATAGTTGACATAATAAAATCGTTGCCAATGGAGTCAACCTGCATTAGCCGCAGGTGTATTGCTGCCGCTAAAGTTGACTACAAATAAGTTTGATGAGCTAACACAACATGCTTCGAAGAATAAGAATAAAAATATATGAATTGGAGCACGCATTGCAAGGTAATATACAGTGTGTCACAGAATGATATATATATACATTTTGACCATGACTAATTCGAGAACGGTAAGCTTTCTTTTCCACTTTTGATTTACCGCCATATTAGTCCGAAATCGGTCTGTTTTTTATGAATTTTGCTTTTCCATTAAAAGTCAAAGTGTACATAAATATTGTGCAAATACCACCTGTTTACAGTTCACTGCCTGACCTGACATACTTTCCTTCCTTATCTGCATGCTTTTTGTGAACCATTTTAGAAATTGAAGTTTGATTAATTATATTTATATTACATTTATATTATAAACTAATTCTGTAATTTCTACAAGAATGATTTTATGTATTTTATGGTTCAGGTCATGATTGAACTCAGTTGAATCCTCATGGTAGTTAACCTTGACGATTCAACTGGTTACTTCTACTCGTATCTGTAGAAGAGTATTTGTAGTATTAAAGAATCATTATAATAAAACCTATTCTTGAAAACTAAGTACATTACTACAAGTCTTATCTTTTAACACGGCGTCACACAACATATGGCTACGTGTTAGTGCAAGTCTACTGGCGACGATAGTCATTTGGATACGTTGCAGGAAAAAAGGGGCGTTGTCGGGTTTTAATTAACCTTATCAGCAGCAATAAAAAAATATTTAATCTTTTAAGTGTTTTAATAATTTTGCACATACAAATGCCACATTTATTACGGAAAATATCTATACATTTTTATTATTTTACATTGTCCATTATTGCCTTATATTCCCAGGTGCATATTACAACCGAGTGTCGTACACACGTCATCTTCATGCACGTACCATGTACTTCATGCTCTACTATGTATTTCATGCACGTACAATGTATTTCACGCACGTACTATGTATTTCATGAACGTTCATGCAGAAATCATAAATAACGCATAAAAAAAGTTACACAACGATTATAAATGCAAAAATTGTAATTTTTAAGTTTTTGAGTCACCTCGCCACTAAGTATTAACTTTAACTTTATTTAATATACATTAAACGTAATAACTGATTTTGTAGAACGAATTAACCTTTTATGATGCGAATGAGAATTGTGTCGTACAACTTGAATTCAGCGCGATTATTAATTGCAAGAATCAACTATTTATTCCAAGAAGACAAGTCATAATTGTACATGAAGTACAAGAGACTATGAAATTGACAAAAAATGATATTCAAAGCCCTATGTACTACAATATCTCTGATAAACACTGCATATTTAAAATACATATAAGATGAATGATGTTACTATATTATCGGTCTTGTACATGAGAATATAATTGGAATGCTATACTTATAAAAATACATTGTAATTAAAAAAATGAGCTATGAGATAGTAGCAGTCTATAAAATATATGAGAGTTGAGACAAAGCAGTCTTATACATTACATTACTTTTACAACAATTGTTTACAGAAATACATCAATACACTGTGTAATGCATTAACATGGATGTACACGTAATGAATATACAGTTTATACCATAATATCTAAAATGTTCTCTACCTTGTTTCGGAATGCCTTCCTTGCCTTTGCAGTGAATGTTGCAGGGAGATTGTCATCGTACATGAGACACGCTGCGTATTTCAAGGGCACAACTGCACACTGTCTTTTGAAGAGCTGTAGCGTACTGGACCATGGAGAAACTTCCAAGTCCACTCCTCTGTCCCGTAAAATGACCTGAGCGCTTTGCATGTGGCTTTCCCAAAATATACAAAAACTTTTTTGACTTTAATGTTTGGGTCCCTCATGAAGTAATTGTTTGCTTCAAAAACCTTGACCTTCTTTTATTCCCTGTCCACAAATCCACAGTGGTAAGTTTTGCTTGTTGACAATAATGAGTAGGTATTCCCATCAACAATCAACCATCGATAGTAGGTTGACGGATGCTGTAATGACATCTCCTCGAAGCTGCCCTCTGTATCCTTTGATTTGGAAAATAACGTACACTGACATACAGTCGTAGATATTTATCACTTGTACAAGTTACGCGTTACGGTTTTTGACTGCCCCTTTCAGAGCAAAAGATCGAGATATTGTACAAAAATTGAAAAATACTTTTAACTTGCTTTACAGCAGTGTTACATTACTACTTATAAAAGAGGAAAAGCTGATAAAAGGATAAAGACTACCGCCAGATCCTTGATGACAACACGTACATGAATCTCGATGACATACCTTGTGTGCTTTCAAGATTGGCTAAACCCAACAATGGGATCCCGGCATTGTTTTTCCATATTTTTATATTGGACAAGATTATTATTGTTTTCATATAGGCAAGCCTTCTTTTCTGATTTCATTACATCCACTCCGATTACTGATTATAGTACAGAGGACTATTATTACTATTATTATTATTATTATTATTATCAGAGGATTGCTGATTAGGAAGCGTTAACTCGCTATTGTTGGGCACGCAACTATGGATTGTAGTCAGCCTTTAGTGGCAAGACACAAGTGAAAATAGAATCGATCACGTCTGGTGTATCAAAACGCAGTAACCCCGCTTACAAATGCAAACAATCAGTTAGATACAAGGAATTCTTTGTTTTCCTTCTTTTATGGATAAACAAGTATGTCCGTAGCATTCAATTTTGGAAGAGGAAATGCAACTTGTTCCTCTTGTTGGAACCTCCTGTTGTTCAATACAAAAGTAGATTTCTGATTATTTTATTGCCGCCTTTTCAATTTCATTCAATTTTGTCTACATCGTGTATTACAGGGGTATACCAAGGCGGCATCAGTTTGACGCCAACAATAGCAGTCGCTAAAAAGATTCTACATTAAGTACTTCTACATTAAATTTTTCATACTTCATGTTTACTGTTGCGTTAAATCTTGCGTGACATTTTTAATTCTACTGTGCAGTCTGGTCAGTTATCTTGATTTTGCGGCACAGAAAAACCCCAAGGTTGCCTTTATTTGTCTGGAAAATTGTTCGTATGCATTGCCTGTCGACAAGAGTAGAATTTTTTTCCGAGCTGTTGAGCTGTAGCTTCTTCCAGTAAACCCGAATTACCATTTGCAACGTAAAATAAAGCTGTAGCTATTCATCGGTTTACGGTTATTGTTGCCCATTTCTTCATAGTTGCTTGCGACATTGTTGGCCTTTTGCCTTAGAAACTACTGTTCTATTTTGAAAATCTACTGTTTTGCTTTTTATAAAGCAGTTTTCCTGCTGTGTCTACCACAAGCAACAGGAAAGATAGGATAGAAAGATAGATTCAGATTACACTTATTAACTTAAGAGCTTAGGTTAACACACATCCATTATACAATGCAAGGTTTGCGTCATTATTTTACTTCTTTGAAATGCTACACATGAAGTTTACTAATTATGATTAAGGCGTAAAAATATTTATTTTCAGCAATTTTAGCTGCGCTGGCGTTAGCTAGCTGCCCTTGTTCCACCATTTGTTCAAAAAATTAAATTGAACTGGCATCCAAGTTTACGGTGTCTTTCTCAATATCTTTTCCGTTGATTGTAATACAAATACGCTACCCATACCTCCTGCTCCAAGTGCGACTAATCCTAAGCGTAGAATCGTAGCTTTTAACGGTAAACTTTGCTTTAATTGCCACGGAATTTTTTTAAGGCGTTTAAGGTATGGGAATAAATGGGCGACGAAAATAAGGACAAAAATAAGCGACAAACTCGTTCCCAAGTTAAGGCACCCGATTTACGTTTTTCGGACATTAGTAAAAATCCGGAGCAACAAGCCAAGAATATTTTTAAGGAATTTGTTAAATTAAATATTATATTAGTAATATTAAATTAAAACAATACGCAGGACGGCCAGTCTACTAGTACAGCAGGCCAACCCACAGATTCACTGATACAGCCGATCAGACTACCGTTTTTAGCTTCCCAAGCTGAAGATTCGTTTTCGATCTTATTAATGCCATATTAGCTGAAAGCTCGGAATTTAAAGGCTAAAGGTAGTAAGAGCCATATGAAAAGCTTACTTCGAGTTTACGGTCAAAAACTCCAGCTTTTGCTACTGCTGAATATTTGGGAGCTTTCAAGTGGCTATTTCGTAAGTTTCCCAGTACTACCGCTATGGGAGAAGCAGCTCATGTCCAGTCAGCAGCGAGTTTAACCGCTTGTTGCAATGTCATTACAGCAAGGATAACGGCACAAAGCGCCCTACCACCCAGGTTGTTAACACCGGTGGAAATAGAAGTGATACTGGATGGCATAAAAATATTTCAATCCGATCTAACTTCTTGTAATCAAATGTACACCCGGTTGACGGATGCAACGACTCCTACACTGGCCCAAGGCATTCTGGATTACAACTCACTAAGTAATAATTTCACGGCTTCAAAGATGAAGCTATTGGAACTAAGAAAGACGTTGGAACCTTCCAGTGGTCAAGGGTTAAAACCCAAAGATTGAGCTTCCTACATATTTTGGTGACCGGACAAAATGGGTAACATTTCAAAATTCGTTTGATTCTTTAGTCATTAAATGGGACAAATATTCGGATGTGGATCGAATGAGACTCTTATTCCAAGCGGTATCGCTTCACGCTTCATTAGAATATCTGTTTAAAGATGCCAGATCGTAAAATCTCACTCAGTACCAGCCCGTAGACCCGAGCTCTTCTAAGGAAACGTCTACTAAAACAAAGGTTACTCCTAAGGTTTTATCCGTTCAAAACACTGGATCACAAAATAAATCCGGTCGGAAAGGCTGAAAAATAAGTAAGGATGGCAAATCTAGGAAACAGGATAAAAAGGCGGCAAGAAGGTCCCTTTTTGCTATTACTGCGGCAAAGACACCTATCTTTGGTTTCGACAATGCCCCTTCTATTACCGATTGTCTCCATTGCAGAGGAATCAATGGGTAGGTGACAGCCATCGTTGCTAACTTTGTTTGAACACTCAGCACGCTTTGAGGGACTGTGTGTCCAAATACAAGTGTCAAGTGTGTAAAACTGACGGCAGAACTGCCGGCAACATGTATACTCTATATAAGACTTTAAAATTTCAAAATTAATTGTTAGCAGTAGGCGGATTATCTGCAAATTATAATCAATTAATAATTCTTATATTTGGTTATCGAATTAAAAATCGATTTTGATTTGGCCCCGCCAGGCAAGTTATCGATTCGATTAAACCGATTACACTTGGCACTAGGTTTACTGATTCGAATCGAGGCACGCAAAAAGCCGATCGGTGGCAGCTCTACAAACGATCTCCGTGAACATTCATTTCATACAGCGTTATCTTCTGCAAATCCACTAGGCCATTTAGTATCCTAATCAACTGCTGCCACATCGTGTAGACTTCTCCTTTCCTTTTTCCTTTCCTTGACCGGAATTGGTGACCAAAAATGACACGAGAAAACCTCAAACGGTATTAGCACATCTCCCAAAAGAATACCGCTCTTAGAACTGTCCATACGTGTCCCGGCTGTAAACGATCCTTTAACGGTTGGTATTTCCAAAAGAGACATGTGGTGCATGTAACAGGCTCCACAAATGGAGAAGCTGCCGTATATAACTTCAAATAATGTAGGAGTTTTTAAATTTCTGGGAAAGATTGCCGTCCTTGGCTACCGAGGAAGTGACGAACTGCTTTAAGGTGTACTGCATTTCCATTTACCTAATATGTATACTACCAAACATACAGCCAAGGAACGTAAAATTAGGGTAACTGGTGCTCTTGCGGAGGTAAGATAAGCTCTTCCCATGTCTTTTACTGAAATCCTAGTATAAACACAGCACTAGTTATACCTGATTTGGAATTCATTTCAAATTCCCATTCCACTGTGGAAATCACACACATACTACATTACTTCTTCTCAAAGTATAACCATCGAAATATTATTACTTAAAAAAAGATAAAAAGTTAAATTAAATGAAATATAAAGACAAACAAAGGAAGACAGAACACCATCGACCTTTTAAAGAAATGGTTCTCTCATTCTCTCTCTCCGCAGAAGTGTGAAAGTCGCTGTTATGATATGTATAGAAGACGAACTAAACGAGGATGTCAAGATGGCAATTGCAAATATTGATGAGCCAACACAAAGAACGTGTACGCATTACGTAAAACATGATAAAACACGACTAAACTACGGTGGCATAATTGGTAATTTGCATAATTTGCGATTAAAAAGTTATGTAGTGTAATGTAATGGCTTACATAATTTAGCAGCGCTAAAGCCATGGAGTCATATAAACCGAGACGCACCAAGTACTGACGCACCTTTCTATGGGCAGCCACCATTTAGTGTCTTTGCCAAACTAGAAATGTAAAACTTTCGAAATCAAGAAGGGGTTTTGGAAAACACGTTCTCAAAGACGAAGCACCGGATTCCTGAGGCACAGTTGACACAACAGTTATCAATATGAATCCCCACAGACATAAAACGTTTCTGCGGTACCTAATTAAAAGTGTATTTCCGAATCGCTTGCTTATTGGACCATTTTTAGTTAAACTTATTACCGCCAGCCAAGTCGCGGGTAATCAATCATTTGTTATTCTGTAGCAAAAACCTTGCAAGTCTCCTGTTGCACCTGCATCCTCATTAACTCATTAATTAACTAACACACTAATATATTTTTATTTTGCAGGTTGTGATCTGCTACCCACCAGCGAAGAATGTGTGGCACAATTATTCCAGTTTGCTGAAAGTCTTTGCTGCAGCCTTCGCATCCTCCGGAGGGGAAAAGTCTATTTTGCCGGATTCCCACCCTCCCAGCTCCTTCTTGGTCTTCCTCATCTTCTTCATGCTCCTCTACAGCATCGGAGGCAACAAAGGAAGAATACCCTACAGGTAAGGGAAATTATTATACTATTTAACAATTTTAAAATAATGATATATAATAACTTGTTTAATAGATAGATAGATATAGAACTTACTTATATAGATATATAAATATAGAACTTACTTACTTATATAGATATATAGATATAGAACTTACTTATATAGATATATAAATATAGAACTTACTTACTTATATAGATATATAGATATAGAACTTACTTATATAGATATAGAACTTACCTATATAGATATAGAACTTACTTATATAGATGTAGAACGTACTTATACAGATATAGATATAGAAACTGCTTGCTTATATAGATATAGATATAGAAACTATTTACTTATATAGATATAGATATAGAAACTTCTTACTTATATAGATATAGATATAGAAACTACTCACTTATATAGATATAGATATAGAAACTACTTACTTATATAGATACATACAGCGATAGAACTAATCTATATGTAGATATATACAGATATAGAAGTATGCGTAAACAGCATAAAATGTTATGCGCATTCCTAGTGTTCACAATACATATTTTGTTATTAATATTGGGTGTAGCTTTAATATAACGTGAGCCATACAAAAAACGGTATCGTCCAATGTTAGCGGTGTAATTAGAAACTTTGTGGAGATTCCAATTTGACCTTTGGTATTGGAATTCAGTCATGTGATAGACCAATTTCCCTACCATGTCATGCACCAGGACTCCAATATAATCAGGGTGCGTATTAGTGTGTGCCTAGCTAGTCGACTTGTTTGTCAATGTCGCTATCCATAAATAACTTAACTTTAATGCAACGAAAGAACGCATTTAAAAGTTCCTTTAAAGAAAATGTAATGGTATAAAGAAATTAAGGGGGACTTAAAAATATAAAAAAGTTTTCCAAATCGGTGAAGTGATCGCAAAGGCACTAAGCGGATGTTAAAGACCACTTGAGTTAATAACACTTTGGTCGGTGAACAGCAATAGTTTATGTAAAGCAGAGTTATTGTTAATATATATGGGTCTATGAATCTCCAAGTATCATATAAAAAGATTAATAGGTTGAAGAACTACATATTGTAGCAAATTTAATTACTACTTTTGTGTTGTTATTAATGCCAGATGAATTGTATTACCATTTTCATTAAATATTTTAAAAATTTATGACTTAAAATGTAATTGGATTTATCAGTCTTTCACTTAGACATATTACTAAGCAATTCACCGAATTATACTACCTCTAAGGCGATCTATACTTAAAGAGTTAAATTGGCCAAGTAAAAATAATCGCGAAAATACAATTTGAATTGGTTTACTCATTAATAATAAAATATTAAAACAATAAACATTAATAATAATACTATCTTCACTAATAATAAAGGTAAATACACTAATAATTCTGTAATGCCAAAACCTACCTTTGTCCTTTGCTTCCTTAATTAGTAAGCAAACGGCGTAGTAGAAACGCCTGACGTAATTAGGGAACTCCGTTCCCACGATTTTGTGAAACCACTTTCCGGTATGACATGCCTTTTTCATGTATATATATTTTCCTATAGGAAATACATGAAGGCAAAGTCATCTTAAAGTTGCATTTCTGCAACAGGTAATTATGTTAAAATTATAGAAATGAAAAATAAAGTATTATTATGTAAAGGAAAATCCTCCTTATTTAGTTGAAGGATTTTCCTCATTGACAAAGTTCCCACGGTATGTGCGTCAATGCTTAGGCACATACCTTAGGATAAATATTCGCTCTTTAAAAATTATACCTCAGAGTTGGTTAGGAACTTAATTATCAAGCTGGTCTCATTCTCCGTTCTATTCACTTTTAGAACGTTAAAGTACAAACCGAGAGAACAAGAAATTTATATCTATTGTAAATTGTACAATCTTGAAAATCTGGAAACAAGAATAATTCGAACAAAATAAAAATACTATTAATCTGGCACACGACTGTTACACATCCTTCGAGTTTATTATCATTAACTGATCATCTCCTTAGAAGGGCCACCGAACATGGGAAATTCGGGTCTAAGGAATACCTAGCCGGACGGGCTAATAACAAAACATAATATTTATGAAGAATTAATAAGAGATTAATTACCCAGATCTTCAATTCAATCTTTACCATACGATAATTTGTAATTCTTTTCACTAATGGCCTACATGTATAGCTAATTTCCATTATTGTATCATTTATTTAAGCCCGTAGAAGTCCTCTTAACGAAATTAGTTGCTGACTAATAAATGATATACATCTTCTAAAAAGAAGAGTTCGAGTTCAAGTGGTTCTTTGTCGAAGATTTAGTGAAATATTTATTTCAACTTTAATCTTAGACAATTCATCTTTATCAGAATTTCATTGATATAGTAATATAAACACTTTTGGGTGAATTTAATGCTTACTAGGATTGACACAATATATCGCCAGACAAAGTTCATTTAGTCATTCACGCTTTATAATTTGGCAAATACACAACACAATTTGCTCCCAAGGATGGAGGAGAAAGGGGTAAAACGAAGCAGAGATGACTACAAAATAATAAAAAACAATATTTACAAAAGGACAGCTCTTGGCTTGCAAATGTATGAGAGGTTTTAATTTGTTTTAATTACAATACAATTAATATTTAACATTAGGCTTGTATTTAATTCAGACACTAGTATTGATATATTTTTGTATGGAAATGCGTATTTAGAAGCGAGTCAAAGATTAAGGACTAGTGCCTTTTCTTCCAATGTGCGAACAACGAAATTCGGCGTTTGGGAAACGAGTACTTATTGGATATAAAAGCTCATTTAGAGTACTACTATAAAGTCCAACGCGCTTCTATCGTTTTAAGGGGGGGGGTATGGATGATTTCGATCACTATGGTTTCCGAATTTGACTCCCCATTTCCAATGTAAATTTTACTTTTTTTCGTTTCCCAGAATCTCGTAAACGGTTTAGAGTCTTCATCAAATTTGAAATTTTTTATAAAATAGAAGACATTTAGGGCTATAACGTAACGATAAGACATAAGCGATTTCATACTACTTATTGAGTTATAAATTATTTTCCTCAATTTTCCTGAAACACATATAAAATACTAAATACAATCAGAAATAACTAATAGCACAAAAACCGAAAAAGGAAAAGTCTTAGTCGTTACGTTATAGCCCAAAATGTCTTCTATTTTACAAAAATTTCAAATTTGATGAAGGTCTAACCGTTTTCGAGATTCTGGGGGAAACGAAAAAAAGTAAAATTTACATTGGAAATGAGGAGTCAAATTCGGAAACCATAGTGATCGAAATTATCCATACTCCCCTCTTAATGAAGTGACTGGTTATCCGCAGGTAAACTTTTGCGCTAAGTAACATCAGCATCACTAATATAACGCACTGTTAGTTGCTAATTATGGTAAATATTTCATTGGCTTAACAAGGCAGAAGTAAGGACATGGCCCGGAGGGTTCCATGCTTAAGGTGCATCAGTGAAGAATATTTATCTTTTTATGTTGTAGAGTATGTCCTAGTAGCCATTTTGAGGAACGACTTTTTTCCAAAAAGTCAATAGGGTGGTCCCTACAGTCCTCCAAAGTCACTGCTTAATGGCATTACTAATACAAGGGGAGCCCAGTGGAGACATTGCAAATAAGACGAACGGCTCAGTGAAATATTATGAGCGATTTATTGGAAGTTTACAGTGATGTTAGGAACCTCCTTAGCGAATATAAATGAGATCCGCCCACTTTGGGAGCGGGAGATGGTTCCCCAAATGTGGGTGGTAATTACGTTTTGAGTAATCAGTGCTATTGTACATTGAATTACGCATCAAATGACATAACTCCTGTGTCTGTAGGCCAAACGATGTTCAAAATACACACATAAACGTCTAAAAACCTGAAAAAAAACCGTGACTTTGGAGAACTTTAGGGACCACCTTCTTGACTGTTGTGTATGAAGGTGTTTGTAGTCGTTACTCAAAAATGGCTACTAACACAAACTCTAGAACATATAAAAATTCTTCACTGATGCCCCTTAA